>WTTZ01000029.1:0-292389 GCA_011750695.1 Penicillium sp. OUCMDZ-019 | reverse complement strand
AAAAAAATAAAAAATAAAAAAATAAAAAATAAAACAATAAAAATAATAGATAAAGATTCTCCACTCTTGGTTAAGTAAGTCAAGATAGTAAACGTGGTTTAATCGGCCCGACGCTGTGGCGCGGCGGGTCCAGCCGGCATCGCGTGTGATTGGAGGCATCCAAAGCTCCTATCTTAAACTTGGGGTACATACAATCACTAGCTTATCTGCCCTATATTATATACAAGCAAATATATAAGAATGCTGAACACTGAACAGGCTGATGATTTTTGTGTATTATTCAACAGTGCTGCTGAAGTATAGTCAACATGGCCAGCTACAGCAAAGACAAGAGCGAGATGACCGTCGACAGCGCCGATGTTGCGGACAACAGCTCAGGCGAGCTTGCCAATGGCGTGGTTATTGATCACGGCCTGCAGCGATCGCTGAAGCAGCGGCATCTGCAGATGATTGCGTTGGGGGGTGTTGTTGGGTATGTTTTCACTATACTGCATGTTGTGCAAGACTGACGATTTGCAGAGCAAGTATCTGGTACGGCACTGGAACGGCGCTGTCATACTCTGGACCGGTACATACTCCTTCCTAGGATACTTAGATGGATAGCTGACAGAATAGATCGGCGCCCTAATCTGCTTCATCGTCATCGGCATCGACGTCTTCTTCGTCATGCAAAGCCTCGGCGAAATGTCGACCCTCTACCCAACGTCCGGCGCCTTCACCGAAATGGCCGGCCGCTTCATCGACCCTGCTGTGTCCGTCGCGCTGGGCTGGAATTACTGGTACATGGTAGGCCTCTAACATCCAGCGCTGTTTTGAAGCAAGCTAATTTGTCAGTGGGTCGCCAACCTCATGTCCGAATACAACATGATCTCCGTCGTCCTGACGCAATGGACCGACAAAGTGCCGTCGTACGGCTGGATGTTGATCTTCTGGGCCATCTACCAGGGCATCTCGTTCTTAGGCGTTGTGGTGTATGGCGAACTCGAGTTCTGGCTCGCCCTATGGAAAGTCCTCTGCGTGCTCGTGGGCTACCTGCTCGCCATTCTGGTTAACACCGGCGCCATCGGCGGCGACTACATCGGTTTCCGCTACTGGAAGGACCCCGGCCCATTTGCGAATGGCATCAACGGGTTCGGCCAGGCCTTTGTCCTGGCTGCCGTGTACTTTTCCGGCACGGAGATGATCGCCATCACGGCGGGCGAGAGCCAGAACCCGAAGCGCGATGTTCCCAAGGTACTTATCCACCCACCTGCCTGATTATCGAATGCTGATGAATATAGGCCATCCAACAAACCATCTTCCGCATCGTCCTCATCTTCCTCGGCATGGTCTTCTTCGCCGGCATCCTGGTGCCCTCCAACTCGCCCGACTTCCTGACCGCCGGCACCGACTCGGGCTCCTCGCCGTGGACCATCGCGCTGCAAAACGCCGGCTGGTCGCACGCCTCCGACCTGATCAACGTCTTCCTGCTAACAGCCTCGTTCTCGGCCATCAACTCGGCCATCTACATCTCCTCGCGCGTGCTCTACTCGCTCGCCGACCTGGGCCGCGCGCCTGCGTTTCTCAAAAAGACGACCTCCAAGAACGTGCCCATCTACGCAGCTATTCTGTCGAACCTGATGGGCCTCCTGGCGCTTATTAATGTAGCCAGCGGCGCCGGCACCGCGTTCACGTACATCCTTGACATCGCGGGGGCCGCAGCCTTCATCGCTTGGGGCTGCATCGGGATCACGCATTTACGATTCCGGCGCGCATGGAGACTGCAGGGCCATACCCCTGAGGAGTTGCCGTTTAGGGCATTCCTCTACCCGTATGGCGCGTACTTCATCACCGGCATAAACATCTTCCTCCTGCTCATACAAGGGTACTCGACGCTGCTGACCCCCTGGCAGCCCGTTGCGTTTGTGTTTTCGTACATCATTGTAGTATTATTTGCGCTGCTGTTCGTCGGCTGGAAACTGCTCAAGAAGACCGAGTTTGTGAACCTGGCGCAGGTGGATTTGATGTATGGGCGGAGGGACGTATAACCATTCGAGATTAGAGTAATAGTATACGTAGATTTAATGTTATTTTCCGTTGATTATTTGAAGCCCACCACCCTCTCCCAGCCAATCCAGAAAATGGCATCGATGCGCAAGAGTGCGAGGCGCATCATATCCAGCGTTTTCGCATGCAGCCGGAGCGTTGTGCGCGCGCGTTCGAGGGTCTGCCGGCACTCGGCGTATTCGTCGCGTCCTTCTAACATTTGCTGCGAATTAAAACTAGACGGCATGCGCGCCATCCCAGGCGACGGCGTCGACGATTCAGCCGCACCGTCCCGGTTCGACGTAACAGCCAGCAAAAACAAAAGATACGTCACCAGCGCAAAGCACGTTTTCGACCCTGCACATACGTATCAGCAGATGCATATCGGCGATGTACAAGATAGTAAGGGGACGTACAAGGCGCCCAATAGGCTTGGTAGTGTTCCTGTCTGAACGAGGATATTAGTGCCAGTACCGCGGTTACCTCTGCAAGCGCGCCGTTGCGGATTTGTGTGCGCGCTGCGAGCCACTCATCCGAGTTATTTTGGGGTGTGGTAGCCTCTGATTTGGGTGGTTGGTTGAATGGCCGGAGCAATGCACGGAATACTAATATTTTGACGGCATGGTATGCGATGTGCAGAGAGGCTGACCCGTTTGGGAGGTCGGTGCTGTTTTCGTCGTTGCGCCGGATTGAGAGATTAGACGGGAGGTTGGCGTGCCATTCGTCGAGTTTTTGGAGGATGGGCTGGGCTGTTTTTATTGAGAGCTGGAAGTTGTTGCTGAGGGTTGAGACGGAGCGGATGGAACTATCTCGTCAGTTTTTGTTAATAGGAAGATGCATGGGACTCACTATAAATCAGTCAAAACCGAGTCTAAAATCAGGGTGAGTTTCGAAAACTGCGCGGTATAGAATTGACTGCTCTGGTCCGCTGCATCAGGATGATCCTGCTCTATATCTAGCTCAATAATCATCCAGTCATTTCTCGAAATATGGCTTGGTCGTCCTAAGCTAAAAGCACACCACTTGTCAACCGCCCAGACCAGCCAGGCAAGCCGTTTCCGGCTCTCGATTTCTTCTGCAGGCAAATTCCACGCCGTGGGATCTAGATACAGGCCAAGGGTCTGTGCCATGGACACGGTCAGTCCGAGAAGCGCCCACTTTAGTGGGCTTTCGAGTAATAATGGATTGCTAGGTGGTTGTAGCAGCATGATGAGTGCGGCTTGCAGAGAGGGTATGGTTGGCTCGGATATTTCGTCGTTGAGCGCGCGCCAGGCGATGTTGGAGAGCGTCTGGGGGGATGGATGATTATATGCAAGTTCTATAGACAGCTTATCATCGAAGACAGTAAACGGCTGTGTAATAGAATATATTGCTGCCAGGAGATGTGTAGGCGACGTCCGCGGACACGGCCTGTTGGCTGCAGACAGAACCGGGAATTGCGGATTCACAAAGCGGAAGAACCTGAAAATATCAGCGTGTTTAATAGTATAAAAAACGGATCTACAGATAAGTTACAGCTCAATCAACCGCTCCGCAACCTCCGGCGGCACAATCTCCGCCAACGGGGGCACTTCGTTATTTTCTGGGCCATTCTGAAGCACCGTCTGCGACCGCGAGTCCGCGCTTAGTTCAGGCTTGGACAGCAAAAACTGAACCGGGACCGGCCCGTCCTCGACTTTGCGGATAGTAAGCTTGGAAAAGGCAAACTCTGCCTTCTCGTCGAATTGGTAGTGCCGCAGGACGTACGGGTCTTGGTCGCCTGTTAGACCGCATACTTGCGATGTGAGCGGCGAATGGTCGAGCGAGTTTAGTCCATTGCCCGTTCCTTGATAGACATCAGGCAGCGTCCTCCCCTCGTAGATGCTTAGCATGAGGTCGTCAATCATGAACTGGTCTGCATTCTCAGACAGAAAACCGGGCGTAAGCTGCTCGTTCTGATTCAGCCCCGCGCCAAAAACATGGCCTGGCATATTAGGCGTAGACATGTTCCCAGACAAGTTCCCAGACATCTCCAAAAAATCCAAACCCTGCCACGACGGCTGCTCCTGACGCCACGCCTCATTCCTCCCTGACGAGCCAGCTTCCGGGCGACTTTGAGGCCTCTTCCTGCGCACAACCCTGTCTGTAAACAGGCACTCCTGCCCATGCGCCCTGCACATGCGACACGGCGGCGCAACCTCGATCTGGCACGCAGACTTGCGCGCGCGGCACAGGTCGCAGGCGCGGCGGCCTTTGCTCATGTACTTGCGGGGGCCATGGTTTTGGGTTTCCATGTTGCACTAGAACATCTATTTAATACGTAGTCGAATTAGATCAGACGTGTAGATACAGACGTCGTCCATTATCCATCACGGCTAGTCTAGATGCGGTAAGCGCAGCACGTGATTCGTTGCTATCTCCAGGGTTAGGGTTAGACCAAGGTTAGACCAGTCTTCTGCCGAGATTTTACAGACCCTGTTGACTGTTTGACCGATTTCGAGACCTATTCAATTACGCACGAGCTTATCCTTGTCAAGATGGAGACACATTCACGCTTATCCATTCCGCTCAATATCCTGCTTTTCGACAAGCTTAGGAACATGCATGAGCATCACAAGGATATCAGATGTTTTGCAGGTGCAGGAGGTCTCTAGAACTAAATACATCATCTGAATTAAAAACTAATATAATTTGAAGACTTCCTGCAACTTATATAATAAAGGTAGTATTAATAAATAATATTGTCATGAGAGGGCCTCTAAATACTAATGTTATTAATTACTAGTAGCAACATGCCGCTTAAGGGAGAGTCGTAGCTAGGGCTTACATTAAGATTGATAACCTTGACTGAATCTGACAGACGTACGAACGCTAATTTCTTTCCAGCTGAATACGGAGTACTTATTTAACAATACGGCTTAAACTGCACTTCCCACACGTCCTTTGCAAACTCCTTCAAGTCATCGATGATAAAAAGGATGTCTTGTTCTTCATTGCCATCCGCTGGCGAAGAAATAGATGCTCGAATGTAATAACTAGAGGATTTGCATCGCTAGTCTTAATAGGTTATCTGTAATCTTGAGTACAACTTGCTGATAAGGATTATTGCCATGCCACTAGTAAATTACCATCCGTTTGACTGCTGGATCGACCAAAATTATTATTACACACTTAACATCGCCATTTGATTATGTAATCCACCATTCGACAACTAAAACCGCCTATAACGAAATCTAAGCTTTAACGAACAGAATTCGTTATAACGAGGGTAACTCTAGATAGAAGCATGTCTATTTATAAACACAAAGTGGGGCCATATACCTAATACAGTAAACGGTGGAATCGTAAATCGTACTAACAAATTCACTCTATAACGAAACCGAAGTCAATTGATTCGTTATAGACAGGTTAGGTACTAGCGTCTGGTGTCTAGACTAATACGCGGATCGAAGAGTGATGTTGGCAGAATGTAGCAGCCTATTCTACTATATATGAACCCAACGTAGCTTCAGTTGCATAGACATACACATCTGAACTACCAGTACGGAGTACATACTACATAATATAGAAAATGGCCACCATCCGCCCCTACGACAATGCCGACCTGCCCGCCGTCTCGGCCCTCTGGCAGGCCACCCTCCCGCAATACCCCATCTCGACGCCGCATCTCGACCAACTCCTCTCCCTAGCCTGGGGGGCACACTTTGTCGCCGTCACCCAGGATTCCGATTCCGCGCAAATAATCGGCTTCTGCGCTACATACACCGGCGTCCCCGGCTCCGGCAATTCGACCGGCTACATCTCGACGCTCATAACGCACAGCGACTATCAAGGGAAAGGCCACGGGACAGCGCTGCTGCTGCACGCGCGAGACCAGCTCGCTGCATCCGTGGAGAAAATCAAGATCTCCTCGGCGATGCCACGGATCTGGTCCGGTGTGCCGACTGATCTGAGTCTTAAGGATCAGGAGTTTTTCGATAAGAGGGGTACCTACCTACCTACCTACCTACCTACCTACATCAACCAGTCCACTGTCCGAGTGTTGAAGCTAATTGGATAGGCTTCCGAGAAACGCAAAGAGTAAAAGATCTCTACCAGCCCCTCGCCACGTTCAGTGCGCCGCAACACATCCTCGAGCGCGTCGCGGCGAACGGGATCACGTTTGCGCCGTTAACAGCGGCCGGGGCAGAGGAGTGTCTGGCCGCGCAGGACTCAACCTTCCCGCAGTGGGCGGCCGGGTATCACGCGCTGCACCGCGAGGATTTGCATGACCAGGTCATGGTTGCATTCGACAGTAATGGGCGGCAGGTTGGGTGGACGTTCATGCTGTCGCCGGGCAAGTCGCGGCTATGGGACGGGTTTGCGTTTTTGGCTGTTGCTGGGGGCGAGGATGGAATCAGCGGGGGAGGGAAGACGGCGCTGATTGCTGCTGTGGGTGTGAGTGAGGATGTGCGCGGACAGGGGGCTGGGCTGGGGATGGTGTGTGCTGCGATGGAGGAACTGAAGAAGAGGGGGCGCGTGGAGGGGGTGTTTGTGGACTCGGTGGTGCTCAGGGGGTTTTATGAGAGGGTTGGCTTTCAGACGTGGCGGGAGTATCGAGAGTTGACTTTTGAGGATGTAGTAGAGTAGAAGTGTAGATAGTCATTATCCGATAGGGTTAGGGTTGGGTTGGCTGTATGCTAGCCGACGCCCCACGTGCCAGGCACAGCCGAGAGCCAATCACATGCTGCTTATTCCGGCTATTCTCTACTCTATTGTCTGACTGAACTTCTCCCAACATCACTCACTGCACGTCAGTTGATGTGAAGAGGCAGCATGTCGAAGATCCTGAACCTGTACCCCGGCCTGGCCAGGCAGGGCCGTAAGTCACCCCAATGGCCATCGTCACATGCGATTTATCGCGACTGACACGATAGTCCTGCGCGTGCCTACCTCGTACGGCCAGTCCGTTGCCTACCGCCAGCTCGGCGTCTCGCGCCTGACGACTTCTGCACGACGAGCGAGGTATGCAATCCCTCCTAATACATAAAACACATCTAATGTCTATAGCGAACTCTCCCCCCTCGAACAACAGCGCCTCCGCCGCCCCGTCTCGCCGCACCTCACAATCTACAAATGGCGCTACCAATCGCTCACGTCGATCCTGCAGCGCTTCTCTGGGATATTCCTTTCTGGCGGATTGTATCTGTTCGCCACTGGCTACGTGCTTGCGCCACTACTTGTACCGCAGACGGCGATTGCGCACATGTTTGAGATTGAGCATATCGCCGCGTTTGTTTCGTCGTGGCCGCTGTGGGCGAAGGTGTCGGCCAAGTTTGCGCTCGTGTGGCCGTTTACGTTCCATGCGGTTAATGGCGTGAAGCAGCTGGTGTTTGATACGGTGCATGGGCTGACGAGTCGGCCGGGGATTATCAGGTATTCGCGGGCGGTGGCGGTGGTGAGTTTTGTGGGTGCGCTGTATCTTTCTTTTTAGGATGGACACTACGTACATAGTGGATAGTACATTGCTAGCATGAATATATTTCGTACATATTTAATATCTAGTATCTAGTAGATCACTGTTTGGACTTGCCCTCGCCATTATCCGTCTCGACCGGCGTGACTGCAGCGGTTTGAGCGTTCTTGCTTTCTTCACTTTCGAGTAGATGCGTATCCTCGTCCTCATCCTCGTCATCTTCAGGCAGAATCAAATTCAGAATCAGCGCAATGAACCCCGTCACCACGAACCCAGTCGTCATCACCAACTCAATCGCATCAATCAACCCGGTAAGCCCGTGGTTGTCGCCCGAGTACGTAAACACATACGAAAACCAATCCGGCACCAGCGTCGCGCCCATACCCACCGCAAACGAGGCTGTCAGGATAAACCTATTGCGCCGCGTAAACGGGACCAGCGAGATGATGCGAATGCCGGAAATGGCGACGCTGGAAAACAAAAAAGTAGTCATCCCGCCCAGCACAGAGCTCGGAATGGCGACCAGCGCGGCGGCAAACTTGGAGAAGACGCCCATGACGATCAGGAAGAAGCAGCAGAAATACCCGGCCTTGCGGTTTGCGCAGCGAGTCAGTGCGATGACGCCGTTGTTTTGCGCGAATGTTGACATGGGCGTGATTGTGCAGAGGCCGGCGAGGAGCCCGTTGATGCCGTCGGCGAGCACGCCGCCGCGGATGCGCGTGTCGAAGAGCTCGCCCTCGACTTCCAGCCGGGACACGTCGCAGGTGGCCGTGATGTCGCCGATGGCTTCCATCATGCAGACGACGTAGAGTGCTAACAATGGTAAAATGAGCGGCGCGTAGATCTTGAGCGGGAACGTCTCGACCCAGATGAAGCTGGCGACGGGCGCTTCGGTGATGGTCGAGGGGTCAAAGTACCCGCACGCAGCTGCAACAATACACCCGACCAGCAGCCCCAAAACGACGGAGCACGACTTCATGATCGGCGCGCCGAAGCGCTCGCACAGGATGATAGTGAGAAAAACCAGGAAGCCGAGGCCGATGAACTGCGCGCTGCCCCAGGGGAGGGCGTGGGGAGCAGTTGCATCAGGACAGAGCGCGCGCGAGGCAGCATCCGTATAGCAGGAGCCCTCGCCGCCGGCCCAGTCTTCGAGTCCGCCGCCGATCAGACTAACACCAATAAGCAGGACGGTCGGCCCGGTGACGAGCGGCGGGAAAATGCGCTTCAGCAGGTTGATCGACATGAACGAGAGCCCGATTTCGAGCAGCGCACAGAGGCACGATGTGGCCAGGATGGCGCCATATCCATCCGGGCAGGGCAGTTGGTTGCCGTCAGCATCCGTGGGACAGTAGCCCGTGGTGTACATCTGAGCGAGCGCATTTTCGGCGATGGTCAGCGTCGCAAACGACGTGCCGCAGACGGAGATCAGGCCCGTGCCGATGTAGTAGGGCGTGCGCCAGACGCCGATGCGCGTGATCTGGATCAGCGACAGGGTGCCCGAGACGATCAACGAGGTCGACACGAGGTATTGGGTTGTTTGGTTGTCGAAGTTGGCTGAGCTGGCGATGATGAGGGGGGGGGAGATTACTGCGCTTGTCAGCTTTCTCTTCATTATGAACAAAGAAGTGTAGCGTACCACCCGCCAACATGGCCAGCGCATGCTGCAAGCCCAGCAGAAACGCCAGCAGAAGAGGAATCTTGTCGTGCAGGCCAAAAAAGGGCGCGCGGTTGCGCGTCTTTTTCATAAATGGCAGATTGGGCCGGAAGAGGTGCGCATAGTCGTAGTCGCCGATGAGGCCGTCCCTATGTAATCCGTTAGCTTGATATCCCTTGGAAAAATAGAAATAATTACTTCGTGGTGACAGCCCGAACGACTCGTCGTACTTTATCGGAGAATGTGCGCTTGGGACCGATGCTGGGTCCGATCTGGTCAGGGCCGTCCATGGTATATTATGGTGAGGTATTCAGTCCGATTGCGGTAATCTGACGGACAAGATCAAGCGGTGGAGGAGTATTTAAATATATCGCATTGGGGCAATATAATATATAATATATAATATATGAATAAGAAGAAGAAGAAGAAGAAGAAGAAGAAAGAAATGGCGATGTCCGTCGCTATCAGCTATAACGCAGGCGTTAATCAAGAGAAAAGATTACTCGATCTAAAGCAGTAACAACTTACTACGTACCAAGAGAGATAAAGAGCCTGCTTTGGGGAACTCCAGCCGTGCTAGCTTGATTTAGCGCATTACGGGCGCTGATAAGGGCTGGCTCAGCCTGTCTGATGGCCGGCTCCGATAGCGCTGTATTAATTATTCACTGAAGGATTCATTGACATTCTCTGTCCGGATAGATTATCAATCATCAAGTTGATTGTATACGTATTCATCTACAAGCTAGGCATTCATGGTTAGAATTCATATCAATTCCAAGAAAATGTATACAGTACCGGACCCCGGCGATACATTTTCTGGAATAAACATCTTCCGCCGCATTCCGTATATACATGTACTAGCCTACGTATTAGTAGAGGAGTGAGTCTGCATATTCTAGGCGTCTTCTAGTCTAGTATCTCTGGGGCATACTAGATACACGAGTCATGGCGTTAGATCTTCGTCGGCACGGTCCGATCCTATACTATCTACGGAGTATTAATGATTGCTTTCCTCCTTTATGCATGCCCAAATTGCCACCGTCTTATGCTTCGTCTCTAGACTCCAAGATGTACGTAGTTGATTGATCAGAATGAGATTTCAAATCGCCACCACTAACATAACCCTTCGTTGTTTACTCCAGTGAAAATAGTATACTGGCTTTTTGATTGATCAGAAGTGAAAAAACGAAGCTCCGGTCGAGTACGGAGAGAAAGTGTTCATTGTTCCCGTACTCATGCTGAGATGTATTGGCATTGAGCCCAAACAGAAGGTGGTAGTTGCCTGACATTGTTAGTGCTTCCTTTGCTTCCTTCTTCAGGCGGGCTATATCTTATAAAATTGGCATTTTCGGCTTAGAGTTAGGACTAGTGCTATGTAGGCGTAAAGATGACGCCGTTCTTTAAACTTCTTTTCAAAGCAAAAATTACACAGAGTAGTGGATCAGTTATAACTAGTGGATATATGGCCCGAATTATTAAGGGCCGGTTATGTTGCCCATTAGCCTTGCCTCTATTTAGAGAATTATCCTCGTTATAACGAAGTTTGTTCGTTAACATTGGATTTCGTTATAGAAGTTTAATCTCACCTCAGCTTTTACTTCTTACTTCTTACTCTTACTTCACGTACGTAGCACAAGTAAGCCCTAGATAACGCATTGGATCTGTGCGCTATGGTACGGTGTAAGAACTAGAAGCTAGTTCGAAAGGAGAATTTGCATACTCCGTATACGAGCTAGGGCTTACATTAAGATTGATAACCTTCTGAATCTGACAGACGTACGAACGCTAATTTCTTTCCAGCTGAATATTTATTTAACCGTCCCCGACTTGACATCTTATCCTTACCTCTACATACATACGCTTCAACATGGAGCTCACTTTAACGAACATAGCCCTAACAACAACAGCTCTATATTTCGTTTATAAACTCCTCTCCTTCACTCGCTTCTATCTTGCTGGCCTCCGCACCGGCTTCCCGATCTTGATCACCCCCGTCTTCGATAAATCCCTCCTCTGGCTCATCTTCGGCAACGCCCTAGTCCCGAAGCTAAAACCATGGCTGCCGGAAGCCATCTTCATGCGTCTCAGCGTCGTGCTGTACGGTTGGGAGTTCAAGTGGCGCGGCGGCGCGATACAGCGCATGGTCGGCGCGGATAGTTTTGTGGTTGTTTCGCCGGATAGTTGTACTTTATGGTATGCCTCTTGTTTCCTTTGGGGTGGTGTGAGCTGACGGGATAGGTGCGCCGACCCGACGCTGGCAGCCGCGATAATACAGCGGCGCAAGGATTTCGTCCAGCCGGATCATGTGAAGAAGTTTATTGGGTTTTTTGGGGAGAATGTGCTGCAGGTACGCCCCTTTTGCCTTTTTTGATAGAGTATGCTAACCTCTTCAGAGCAACGGCGAAGACTGGTATGCCATTCAACCTACGTAGACAATAGGTTAAGGTAATACTTATGATACTACAGGCAAAGGCAACGCAGAATCATCGCGCCCAATCTCAACGAGAGCATCATGACCACCGTCTGGAAAGAGACCTGCGTCCAAGCCCAGGGCATGATAAAACACGTGGCCAACCACGAGACCGACACCCTCGCCGGCCTGCGCACCATCGCTATCAACGTGCTCGGTTCAGCCGGCTACGGACACAGCCAGCCATGGGCCGCAGATTTCGCTGCAAATCTAGGCGAGAACACCGACTGGGGCAACGGGCGAGTCGCATATTTCAAGACTATTGCGTTGGTGGTTGACCAGTTGATATCCGCCGCGCTGATCCCGAACAGCATAAAACAGCTCTCATTCATGCCGAAATCATTGCAAACCTTAGGTCGCCAGATGGCAAAAGCGCCGCAGTACGTCAAGGAAATCTTCGACGAGGAAGTAGAAAAAAAGACTGCAAAAGATGCCTCCAAGCAGAATAACGGCCGCAAGCACAACGTGCTGGACATGCTGCTGCAGTACTCGCAAACCCGCGGCAAGAACACGACCGGCCTGTATCTCACAGACGACGAGATGAGCGGCAATCTGTGGATTTTCACGGCAGCAGGCTTCGACACTACGGCTACCACCATGGGATACGCGGTTATCATGCTCACGGCCTATCCGCAGTATCAGGATTGGATCCGAGAAGAACTGGCCGCGCTTGACGAGGATGTTTCACAGTGGGAGTATGGACGGGACTTTGCCTTGTGTCCGCGTATTCTGGCCGTTATGGTAAGAACCCCCCCAACACATATTATATATTACTCACCGAATAGTAGTACGAAACAATGCGCGTCTTCACGCCCGTCCCGCACATCACCCGCTGCATCAACGGCACGCAACACCTCGCCGGCGCAAACGGCACCTCGCACCTCCTCTCCGCGCCCATGGACATCTTCGTCAGCGCGCAAATCATCCACCACAACACCAGCTACTGGGGCGCGGACGCATCCGAGTTTGATCCCACTCGATGGATCGACGGTACGACAGGCGAACTGCAGAAGCCGTCTGCGAAAACAGCGTTTTTGCCGTGGTCCACCGGGCCGCGCGTCTGTCCGGGCATGAAGATGGCGCAGGTCGAGTTTGTGGCTGCAATGGCGACGATGTATCGGCATGCACGGTCGGAAGTCACGCCGTTGGAGGGGCAGGACCAGGAGGGGGCGCGCAAGATGCTGGTTGGGTTGACGGAGGACTCGATTAATCAGATGACGCTGCAGGTTAGGGATAGTCGGCAGGTGAAGCTGCGGTGGACGGTGGTAAACTGATTTACGTAGCATAATACGCATATGTACATAGTATGGTCAAGATTAGGAATCTCGGTTTCAAATGCTAGACATGAGTATTGCATAGCTTCATTCGTGGTCACAGGTGGGTGAGCTTGTTCTACACTCAGCTGCAACTTGCTTTCTGGTTACTTGTCCTTGGACTGGTGAGTTTACAGCCTTTCTTCCATTCGGTCAAACATTTCCCTCCCAGTCTTCACACAAATAGGCAATCCCGCGCTTTTCAGTATGTTTATTGCTGTGTCGATGAGTGTCAGATCGGTACCTGATCTTATCAGTCTTGAAGGCTTGCACAAACGCATATACTACTCACCCGGGGGCGTCATGAGTGCAACTGCGAACGGAAGCATCTCTTCAAACTCTGTAACTTTTGAGTGGTAGGGAATCTGCGCAACTTGTGCCGTCAGCGAGCGCATCATATCAAACTGCTTGTCACTTACTTGGAACAGCCAAAGCAGGGGCCTTGAGGACCGGCGCAAGAGCAAGTGTGTTGATGCCGTCCTGCGGCGGCCTTGTGAATCTGTCAAGACATTAACCCTACTGTGTCCCTCCAGTAATTCATATACTGACGTAGGGACCTGGTCTCGGTATCTTGGAGCCATAGACTCGATTGGAAGAATGACGAGTGCATGGGCATGTTTTCCGAGTAACACTGTGGTTTCGAGCCATTCTTTGTAGACATCAATCCTTTCGAATCCTTTGTCTCTGTCCTCCTGGGACAAGCTTTCCCCTAATGACCACAGCTTTTGGTTAGGTGGACTTGTATACGGTGCACGATCAAACTGCTCCCAGTGCTTATCACGGAAGTCGTCGCTATTATGGTAAACATCATAAGCTAAAGCAGCCGTTGCCTATTAAAAATAGTCAGTAGGTGGTTACAAGTTAGTGTTGGGCGTACTTCTGGATTGATAAACTCGAGCAATGAAAGCCCGTTAGCTTCAACCGGTGGGCACTTTTCCCATACTTGCTCAAACGATATGTCCTCACACTGCACCCCGAGAGTCGATTCGGCTGTCTTCGTGAAACCTCGCGCTATTTCGATCTGCTCGGGCTCGACAATGCTCCAAAAGTCTGTGGGCCATATGATGGAAGAAAACGGCTGAAGAAATCACTCATTAAAAGAAAACTATATAAAGAGCTTCATGTACAAACCTTGGGATTGCTCTTCAATACGTGTTTCGTTAACCATTCATTCACAAAGTCTCTACATTTCTGCAAGCCCCGTGCGAGAATGCCCGGAATATCCCACGACCTAGACTGGTTAGTCGAGTCTTGGTTCTATGTTTACACTTCTCACTGGACACAAGGCTCAACGCCCTTTGCTGAAACCGCGCCTATGCTCGGACGAAGGCCAAAACAACCACACCAAAGCGCAGGTCTCGTTACGCTTCCCCATGCTACAAGCACGTTAACAAAGATCCAGCAAGTCACTAAAGTTCCGGTCGAAAGAAGAACCCACTGTCAGTGCCAATAGCAATATCGACCCATTCATACGCCGCAACAGCCGACGCACTTCCCGAGCTGCTACCTCCTGGCGATTGATAGCGGTCTGCACGAGGGTTCCATGGTGCTTGATAGTCAATGTATTCCGTGGGCTCCTCCCAATTCCCGAAAGAATTCATCTTCGCCTTTCCGGCTACGACGACTCCTAGGTTAAGTAATTTCTGGATGCATTCTGCCGATTCCTGACGCGCAGGATACGTGTCGTAGAATGCTCGGTTGCCTAGAGAAGTCTTGGTCCCTTTGAGATGGATGTTGTCCTTGATAATAATACGCAGGCCTGCGAGCGGAGAATCGAAGGCTGCTTTGGCCTTGATGCGCGAACGGAGCGCGAAGCTGAGAAATTGATTGTCGGTGCTTCTTAGTTGAAAAGACTGCGCGGCCTTGGAGGGACTAGAATATAGATCAGTTAGCTGCTCGTATCAAAAACAACCTTGGAAGCATCCATGTACTCCGACTGAGGCTCCAGCGTCGTCATGCAAGTCCCATTCGAATCATCGACCAGTTTCCACACATCTCTCAGCTCCTCTCCCACCAGCACATACGGGCCGGGAAGCAACTCAGGCGAAGACACAAATAGTGTCTCCTCGTTGCCCAGTGTGCGAAGATACTCTCTTGCCTCGTCGGTGTACTCGACTTCTCCTATCTCGGTCCCGTTGAATACTACGATCTCTAGAAACGCCTCGTCAAAGACGTCGTCGCAATTCCGATATTCGTGTAGACACTTCAGTACCCAGTCGAGCGTCACCTTGGGCTTCGCATCTTGTGGAAGATTGAAAACAGAGGCCAGAGCACAACCACCGTCTCGATTCAGAGATAAGACCACGGCCTTTGAAGTGATTAGTTTTCTTATAACGAGTATTGATTAGTTTTTGAATACGTACAGGTCTTGAAGGAGGGGCCAAGTATCGAGCTCCAGAGACAAAGAACAGATGACCTTCGGCTGCAGCGCTTGCCTCGAGAATTGCCATGGCTTGTATCGAGCAGCGGTGAGTAGCACTGCACATAAAGATGGAGACTAGCTTGATTGTTCAATGGTTAAACTTGAAATTTTGATAGATTCAGTAGCTCTTAGTGGCATCCTCGAACAGCCTTGTGCGAGTACCTAGGTTCTATACGGTCCATATTTTCCCTGCCAGGTGGGGTTTCCTTTTTCAGCTGCCGCTCACAGTCCAGCTCATTGAGCAGTCTAGTATTTCTTTCCAAGCATTTATTGTCCTCTTGCTATCTAGTTTACGTCATAAAGAAGCAAGTAGTCTTATATAGTCACTGTTGGCTTCATGGCTATTCTTAATAGCCCTAGTCCATCTTTTAGAACTACCCTTATTACAAAGAACCTTGATGTAAATTCAGATAAACAAGGACAGGATTTCTAATTCTATACTCGGTGAGTCTCAGTCCTAAATTCTGAAGTATTTTCACAATCTACTCCCCCCTGAGAGATACAATTCAACAAAGTCTGAACATCGTATCGCAACGCAGGCAACCAATTTCGATTACTATAATTTAAGGCTAAAGATTCAGGTTCAAGAAGGAATTTTGAACCCTCCAGGAACCAGACTTTGAAATACATTGTGAGGATCAACTTCTGCTTTCAGCTTCTGCAGCCGACTTACGCTTGCTGGGCCATAGCCCGCAATGACGTCCTGCCACGGCGCAGCATAGTTCAGATAAATGTACGGGCTGTAGACACCGAGCTTCTTGGCTTCCTTCTCTATGGTGTCCATCAGCTCGCGCGCCAGGGCGTATATCTGCTCGTTCTGCGATGGGTCGGTCCAGGATGGCGAGACCAGACACACAGCGAGCGACTGGGTGTTGCCGGCAAGTCCTAGGGCGTTTTTGGTGGCTCCACGTGCGTAGATCTGCGGTGGGAGGGGCTCGATGATCACGGTCCAAGTCACCCCTGTGAGGTTCCGGATTGATGCTACGCTGTTATTGTATGCGTTGAAAGTGGCCAAGAGCATTTCTTTCGTGGGTACATATGTAGTTGTTGTAGTGAGGTATCTATTTCGAGTCAGTGGGAAGAGCCAGTACTTTCTTTTCTTTTCTTTTCTCTTCTTTTTGGATAAAGCAGAGGACAGGAGAGAGATGGATCTGCGTACTGCTGAACTTGCGGCGGCTGTGCAGCAGCCCCTGTCACAGCGATCGTCGACATATTAACAACTGCAACCTCGAGGGGAGCCAAGTTTGGCAGATTCACGATATTCTGGTAGTATTCTGGGGTGCCGTTACCTTGCGGCTTTGTGTAAGCAAGCTGGTTCAAGGTGATAGGGACAGTCTGGTTCAGCGGCTGCGAGATGCCCCAACCGAACAGGTAAGACGCATTCTCATCATAGTTCTGTGGCTGCATGATTTGAGAGTAGATGCTGACCTGGTCATTGACCGAAGCAAGCGTATTATCCGTCGTAGTCGTCCACAAGGGGCCTTGCTCGAAGGCCGCCAGAGTAACACCAGTAACGACGCCGAAGTTGTTCGAGCCACCGCGCAGCCCCCACCAAAGATCTGCATTGTGGCTCTTACTGGCTTCCACTATAGAGCCGTTGGCGAGCACGATCTGATACGAGAGCACTTGGTTGCAAGCCCAACCATAGCGAGGACCGAAAAAGGAAATCCCTCCACCGAGAGTCAGTCCTCCCACACCTACTCCTGCCACGCGACCACCAACAGCACTAAGCCCGTAGGCCTCTAATGCTGAATATACGACATCCCAGGTCGCGCCTACGCCTATAGACACGCTCGAGTTCTGGGTGTGGACCTCGATCGAGTCGAGACCGCGCAGGTCAATGGTCACGCCCGAGGGCGCACTCGAAGCGCCGGGGAACCAAGTGTGTCCTCCGGATCGAACGGCAAAGATACACGAGCTGCTCTGGGCCAGAGACGAGACGATTTGGGACACATCTGTTGAGCTTTGCGGCGTGACAAAACACAACGGGTGGACTGAGGATGCCTGGGGCGAGAAATACGACGATAGCGATGCGTTGTATCCCGAGCTGCCCGGGAGCAAGACGTTCTGGGCGCCTAGAAGAGCAGTCAAGCTCTCACACTGTATCCGCTCACAAAGTTAGCCCAAGGGAAGGATGCCGACCAGACAGACAGAATTGGGGAAAACAAAAGAGGGGATCGTTACGCATAGTTGACGGAGACTGAGACGGCTGGCCATGCTTGTCTTCTTGTTAGAGAGAGACACGAGAGGAGAAGAGTGTGGCATCAAACCTTGCTCGTGGATCTCGGAAGTCTGCTCATGCATCGACGGGGGAGGGGCTCTTTATATCCTCAAGCTGCGGATACCTAGGTATGTAGCTAGCAATAACTTTCACCGCTTTTAGCTTGCGTTCTTTGTTCTTTTGGTATCTGACCACGCAGTGGCGTGCGTATGAGCAGCTAGCTTGGGGGTGGCTATATTGATAGCTATATTGATGTTTAGGTATCAAAACCCTGCTCCATAGCACAAATCAGAAGGTTTGCCAGCCCTGATGTTAGGAACGCGGCGGCCTAGGGTTGCTTGACCGCTTAAAGTTAGGATTGCTATTCCTGCTGAACTAACAAAGGACATATGATGTGCACCGCTACTGTGTGTGGGAGTACAAGTCATATATAGTATTTCCGTTGGAACTTACTTTTCGAAATAACCCGATTATCTGCGGATTGGGAGCATAGCGAAGCACGAAGCTATCTAGATGCGAGATCTGAAAAACTAAAGCTCTGTTTCTATTATCATATCCTAGAAGTTACACTCCTTACCTCCAATTTTACTCTATTAAAACTTTTAGACTAATCATATCGGTTTATAATCACTGTGGCACCAAGTCCTCGATGGGACTTTTGAGTGACAATTAAAAGTTTGATATTAATTAAACCACTCGACTCGGACTGAACGGATGACACATTCCAAAGTGCAATGAACTACCCTCGAGCCTTCTGTGAATGCCACCCTCACTCCCAAGCAACTAAGACAGTCTCTTTCTCTTTCAGTTGTGTATAGCGTACACTTTCCTTTCACACCAGCTCTCTCTTCTGGGCATCCCTCGACTCCTCGCTCGTTTCCAGCTGCTCATCACCATTGAAATACAGACCCTTAGGGTACTGGCCTAGGACCTCATTTGAATCGAAAGCCGCCTGCAAGATATGTGAAGCTGACTTCTTGGTTGGGCGCAAGGGCGGCTTTGACATCAGGAGCAATGTAAGAGGTAATACGATCTGGAATATCAGCACGCGGATGAACCACGATGCATGACGCTGTAGGCCAGTACTCATGGCGCCCGGGTCGACGCCCAAGATGCACACGTTCTTCAACTGAGGATCTGTGTTCATACGGTGCTGGAGCTCGTGCATCATCATGGTCAAGCAGAGCTTGGCCGCACCGTAACGACGGAATCCGCTGCGCCAGGTCGCGTCCTCTATCGCAGAACTCCATTTTCCCTTGGCAATTGCTTCAAAATTATCTTTGTCGCGGATCATCGGCTTGTATTTGTCGTCGATGAAAGCTTTGCTGGAGTCGTTCCGCGTGTCATTAGGACTGAGTTGGGGCAAAGGCGCCTGTCAGCTTATTCCTCAAAGCATCTGAGGGGGCCAGGAAATGCTTACTCATGAGCCTGACTGCCAACTATCACGATTCTGCCGGCATCCCTATCGATGCTCTCCAGCAAGAGTAGTGTCAACAGCCAGTGTCCCAGATAGTTGACGCTGAACGTGGTATCGAATCCATCCTTCGTCCAGGTCTGTTTACCGAAATCCTGGAATCCAGCATTGAGGACCAGGGCTCTTATCTGGGGGATCTTACCCTCTGAAACTCGCCGGTTGATGGCTTCAGCGGCTTTGCGGACACTATCGAGATCGGTTAAGTCTGTCGAGAGAGCTTCGTGAGGATGCTTTGAGCTAGTGGCGAGCACGGAATCGAGCACAGGCGCATGCGCCGCGTCTCGGACAAGGTAGAGGCCATGGTATGTTGAGAACTCGGGCCTGGAAACAATCTCCTTTGTGATAGCACTTCCAAGACCGCCGTTGGCGCCCGTGACGATGATGGTGCCTTTGGCAGTAGTTGATTCCATCTTGTGCGGCACGGGACCTCTGATGGCTACCAATTGGCCCCCAGGTTTATAAGGGATGGCGACATAGTACTGAATCTAGTTACATAGTTTCTATGGCATGGGACCATTTTTAACTAAACTTTCGTTCTACTGCCCTAGATCCCCAACAACCCCCTATTTTACTGTGGTGAACACTGGTGGCTTTGTTCGTTCATTTTTTCCCGGCCGCATTAGACAGGGCTGATATCATGATACAATTAGCTGTATTTTATTGAGCCAGTCTTAGGCAATAGATTTCTCTATTGTTAACACGCCTTCGCTATAAATTATGACGGTACGGACCACGGAGTATATTTCTTTAAAGCTTGCTTTACTTTTATGGGAAGGTGGGCCAGTCCCACCACACTAACAAAGCCACCGAGATTGACCATACAGGACGCCTCAGTGGATAGTAAATATGCAGGGCGCCGCTAGCGTGGAGAGTAATTGTGGGGTTCTAACCAAATCCAGCAATACGCCCCATCCCATATCTATGATATGATAAGGACTTAATATGGCATATGCCCTACATATGTGGCATAAACCAATCGCCGACAACATTCATCAGAAACATGAGCGCTCTATTCGCTAGGATATTCGGCCCCAAAGATGCGCCTCGAGGCTATTACCTCAATACTCCGAAGGCTACGCAAAACTCAAAACCACAAATGTTCGAACAGGAAGACTTCCAAGGCTGAAAGATAATAAATAAAGTCAAGCTGCGCACTGTAGCAATTTCGTAAGGAAGAGGATATAGCGTGCATTTGTTTTTCAGACAAATCGGCTTTCGAGATTGAAATTAATAGGGTCCGTCGAAAGAAAGATATGCGTACGTAACTCACTGCATGGTGTCGAAAATCATGTCTCTCTCTCTCGCTCACTTTACTGTTGGATTAGTATACTTCATCCCAGGGGTAACAAACAGCACTTGAAAAGTGTAACTATTTCTTGTCTCGATTAGTCAGACAACCCAGAAGCGGCCTTGGTAAGCTACACCTGGGACGAAGTAGATGCAAAGTGCCCTAGCGTCTCTCCAATAGCAACACATAACGGTGCAGTATGAGAACATATGATAAACCACTGACAGATCAATTCCTGCTTTGGAATGTGCCAGCAAAATATCTGGGTCTTCAGACTTCGAAAATTCCCCTGCACAGCCTACGTATTTCAAAAACTGAAAAGTTGGACGGCCTAGCCACGAAAATTGATTGCTACCACCGTACAAGTGCTACGAAGAAAGCAATGCAAGGCTGCAAAGTCAGTCGCATTGATGATGATTGCTCCAAGCTGAATTGATGCACAAAAAGATAATTTTAGTTGCTCCTAGGCACAGGCACACTTGCTAGCTACACTACTACCGTACAGTACTAGATGTCTAGCTTGAACCCACCAGCACGTCCGCTTTGGAACAGGCCACTCGGGTCATACTTGTGGCTCGCCTCGCGCATGAGCTTCAGGTTTTCTTCGCCGCAGCCTTCATATGGCCGCTGCCACTCCATGCAGTAATTAATGAAGCGGTACTGGTGACCCGCCTTCCTCGCTTCTGCGGCCGCCTCTATCCTTTCTATGCTGCGGCAGATAGTCGATCGAACGAACTCGTCGTCTTCGGCCTTAGTCCATGTGACAGAGTAACTGATGATGATCAATGGCTCAGTACAGTTTTCAAGGCCGAGGATATTTGGGTCTCCCTTGTTCATCCATCCTGGCAAGATTGCCTGGAAGGTAAACGCAATTACAAGTCCATTCACGCGGCGTAGCTCAGTTGTGGTCTCACAGAAGATAGCGTAAGCATTCTTTATAGTTTCAAGATCATTGCGGATGGTCGTCGTTCCCTGTACATGACGGGTTCCAGCTGGTGAAGTACCGCCAAATCTTTCGACAATGCTGGTGTTGGTCTCAACTCGGTTTTTATGGATGCCCCGCAGGGATTTGAAGCCCGTTGCATCCCAGTGAGCCGGCCACTTCTTGTCCTCTGGGACCTTGGTATACAAGATTGAAAGTGCGAGGATCTGAAAGCCAAGTTTCTGAACATAGACAAAACTGAGGATTGGACCAGCAGCGTCCTCATCAAATGCGCCGGGCATGCCAGAGCTCGGCTGAGCGAGGTAGTCATGATAGGCTGTCAGTGACTTTGCGTACTGGAAAGCTGCCAGTGTCACTATTCCCGAAGTCCACACAGGCGCATAAGGGAAGCTGCGGAGTGTAAAACGAGTCACAATGCCAAAGTTGTTCCCGCCTCCCTTTAGCACCCTCCATAAGTCAGGGTTTTCCGAGGCAGAAGCTGTAACAACTTTGCCGTCGGCGAGCACAACCTCGTAGCTCACGCAGTTGGAGCAGACAAAGCCATATTTAGGAGAGTAGAACGATATGCCTCCTTTCTGGATGATTAGCATTTGTCGACTTACTTATAAATCACCCGTAGGATTGATATCGAACCGAAGAATCTTACCTTGCAAGGTCAGCCCACCTACACCAACAGGTGCGTTTCTTCCTCCCATCACAATCAATCCCTTCTCATCTAGAGTTTTGTAAACGTCGATCCACTTGGAACCCGTTCCAAGAGTCACAGTAGATCCATCAGGAGCAGGCATAATTTCAGAAAACAAACTGAGGTCAACCACAGCGCCATCCTTCACGGTTGACGCCCCAAGACCCGGATTGACGCCACCACTCCTGACAGAAAAAAAGCTCTCAACCTGCGACCCAGCCAGATTGCGTCTCTCATGCTCCTTATTCAGAATTGCAACAATCTTGCTGAGCTCGTGTGTGTCGCGCGGGCGCAAGACGCACGCGGGGATGATCTCGCGGTTCTGCTGAGCCCAGCTGTAATCCACAGCCTGTTGGAAAGCCTCGACATCGCTCTGGAGAATGACGCAGCCGGAAACTGCTGCGAGGAGTTCCTGAATGTATTGAGGGAGCTGCTCAGGTGGGATGTTTGCCAACGGGTGCGGCTTTGGTGGTGCAGGAGGCTGCTCCTTCGGTGCCTTCTTACGGCGTAGTATGAGGATAGAGATTAATAGGACCGAGCCGGCTGCTACGTAAGAGTATAATTTTTCTGAAGCCATGATAACTTTGGTTTGATGGTTACAGGGTGGATGCGTGGATTCAGAATTGTCGCTTGCACAGCACAGTCTGTATCAACTCAGGTCGCAAGAATATCAACGGCAGGAAATGTGTATAAACCGATGCGGCGAGATCAGACTCTCGAAAGTTTTGCTGCTGGAGATATTGAATGTCTTATTTTTTGATTCTCGATTTTTTGAGATGAGGTGCATCGCAAGGAGAGAAGATTGTGCTTCTTTGTTTAGGCAGAAGATAGCAAGTGACATGCCGCTTCTTTGTGTCTGTGTCAGAGGTTCTATGGCGGTCTATTTGAACACCCTTTCTGATTAGTTAGATTTTTGATCGAGTGAACTACCTGTAAGCAGTAAGATTCCTATTAATTACGCACTGCTTACCTAGATAGGATTAGTATAAATAATTGACTTAATATGATTATGGATTAGTCAACTATGCTTGAGAACATAGGCTTACTCATACTCTAGAACATGTTTTAGGATGGCTCTAAAGCATGAATAAGCAGCTTGCTCTGATCTGCTAGATTAATTCCAAAAGCAGGAAAACACATTTTACAAGCGCATACGAATTTTGGCAAGGTTGTTCAAATAGACCGCCATAACAGCCAATCATTAGATGCAGCACAGCACATTCGGAGTGATGATAGGCAGGCTAGATGTTAGATTGATGAATAAGTAATAATAAGTGGTTTATCCTGTAACCTGACGTCTTTTTGGTGCAGTGGCAAATCCAACACTAGATAAATATTTAAAGCAGGATATGCTAAACAGTCTTAACAATTTAAATAAATCGATAGAATAATTTGTTTTTAAAATTTAAAATTCTAGATTACTATGTGATTTTCTGTGATTTTCTGTAATATAGTGTAATTTTAGTTAAAATTGAATAGATTATAGATGCTAAGATTCTTTCCTGGGATATTGGTGTCTGGATGCAACACAGTCTCATGTTAGTTCTGTAGGTACATATACCATGTTGCAACCTGTTCTCATCGAGAGAAGCTAGAATTTAACTTACTTTTGATTAATCAATGAACAGAAGCAAGCAACATTCAAATGAATAGTCGGCATGCTGCCATCATGATAGCCCCTCGGATTTCAGCTTTTCCAGATCAAATTGGATCGTGGAAAGCTCACCAAGGTCAGTGAAAAACATTAAAACATTACTATACACACCCCAATAAGTTCCTTCAGAAAAAAAGGTTGGGTGTTCAGGTCGGTATGCGGAAGGCACCCACAATATCTTCTTGTTGCCTTTTACCTGAATGATCCATTCACTATCTCGATTTGGCCGAATCTCTGATTCTGGGATGAGTACTTGATCAGACTCAAACTCAAGTTCCGCTTCCCCTTCTAGTCTCAAATATTGCCCGTCACCAACGATTTCAAGACCGCTGTCGGAAAATCCTAGCCCTTGAGCGTCAGCACCTGTACCGCGTGCACAACTCCAACTCCAATCCGCCGTATTCCACACAGTCACAACCTGCTCTCCTTCCCGATTTATTGATGCTAGATATTTAGCGTTCGGAGAAAACTCCACGAAAAGAGCTCCATTTTCTATCGGTATGGTGTGTTGCGGAATTCTTGATCTCACATCCCAAATTCGGATAGACTTGTGGTATCCGGCGGCGACGTGCTGGCCCGTTGGAGAGATGGCCATAGAAATAATCGGCCCGAAATCTTGCGTTGCATTTTCCCCCTCGTTATTTTGCATCAACACTGCTACATCAAAAATAGACGTAGTTGGGTACGTCATCGAAGCCAACAAGCGTCCGTCGGGTGAAAAAGTAAGACCATAAATGTACCCATCAACGCTTAAAGTCTTCAACCAGGTTGCGGTTATGGTGTTATATAAGTAGATCAAGAACCGATATGCAAGTGCAACCAAGGTGCCATCTGGAGAGCATGCAAGCCTCTGTATGACTGGAGGCGTCGGTGATACCACGTATTTTGTCTCCCCTGAAGCCATGTCCAACAATTGTAAGGATCCATTTTCCAGCAATGAACATGCCTTCTGACCACTGGGGCAAAAGGCGAATTTATTGGCTTCTCCATCAGCGGGTGTCTTCCAAGAACTTTTGGGCATTCCTGTAGCCATGTCTAGTATTTTGATAGCCTCATTCTCTTTAAAACTGACAAGTTCGCCACATGAAGTAAAAGTCATGCATGGAAACTTGACGCTTATGTTTCGTGTCCATCTGATATGCCCCCTACTTTCATTCACATCCCACACGCAAATGAGCTCTTCTGAGATTGATACAAGCACATTGTCTTTGGGAGAGAATTTAACAGCCTTGACATTTTCATGCTTGATTGTGTCGGACTCACGCCCCGTTTCGATATCCCACAGCATTATCACAGACTCCAAAGCCACAGCTAGCATCTTTTGATCTCTTGAGAATGCCATTGACTGAAAAGATAGTCCTATTCGATGGTCAAGTCTTTTTTGCACAACTCCGGTGTCAACATGTCGTATTTCGATTGAATCCGGAACTTTCATTGCCAGGAGAGATCCGTCTGCAGAGAATTCTACACATTCACACTCTTCCTCAATTACTTGTAGTAAAGCATCCCAATTGCTCCTGACTTTTGGTAGGACAGCGATCCAAGATGGTATTTGACTCCTGAATGTACGCCCCACTATGCTATTTTCCGGCGCAAACACAATCGTGGAAATGTAAAGCTGCATAGGAGCCCATTTGATAATTTGACTATTTACCAAGACGAATCTTTTTGTGTCTTCTAGAAAGTGGAGTAGTTCTGAATCCTTTTGGCTCTAATGGAGTATCAAGTTAGTTTTCAAGATAATCGACCGTTTCAGAAGCCTGCACTCACTTGAAAATGGGACTGAAGCAATGCTATAGTTTCTATCGCATCTGGCATCAATCCTAACAAAGCCATAGCCTCTAACCAGTGCAATAAATGAATGCGCAGAAAAGAATAGACCTCGTCAATATTAGCTGCATTGCCTGGGTCTTGTTGTAAATGCTGTGCCCAGTAACGGCATGAATAGCGAATAGAAGCCAGTGGATCTGACGGTGGAATTGGAAATTTATTAGGTATAAAATCCCCAAGCTCGGTCAAGTTGTAAATGTTCTTTTTGAGGATACGGTTCATGCCTTTCAAAGAGTTTTTGAAGATAGAAAGCTGGAACTGATCCTGGTGTACATCCTGGAGTTGTCTGAAATGGCCATTCAAATAATCTTGAGCTGACTGATGGATGAGGTATACTGTCTCATTTTGGACTGTGAGAAAAGAGCTGCAGTTTTGAACAATATCCGCAGCACAGTCGTTGCCTATCTCAACCAGTTGCGGGATCTCATTCATTTTGAGGGGTCGAAACGCAAGCGCGATCAAAGCAAGAACTTTTTTGCACTCCTCAAATTTTGGCACGCTGATTCTTTTAAGTAGATAGTCATATATTTCCGTTAGTCCTTCCGGAATCATCTCTAGAGTACGTTTCCACATGGAAACTTGAATCTTCAAGAGCTCTTCGCAGACCAACCACACCCAGATAAATGTGTTGCTTGCTCGGTGGCGCAACTGTTCCACGATATAATCGAGGACATTCTGATCTTTTGTCTTTTCCATGAGCTGATGTATTTTTGCATCAATAAATTTGTTGATTGGATCTTTGAGAGATAGCTTATCAATTTCCAATGTGTCCCTTTTGCTTTTTTTCGACGATCGTCCGATTATTGCATCTTCGATATCAAACAAAGGCCGACCTGTCACTAGCAATTTGACTTTTAATGCTATCTGTCTTTCAGATAGAAGGTCATTCAGAAATTTAAGCAATATGCTTCGTTCATTGTTTGCTTCCTTGCATTCGTCGAGTGCATCGATTGCGATAACAACTTTGTCCACGTCGTTGTCCAGTAACATTTTCTTGAAGATCCTTGATAGACGAAAGAAGGAAGAAGATTTGAACAAAGCTTCACCCGACTTGCGATACTCGGCCAATAAATGTCTCTCCATAAGCCCTGGTTGCTGTTCAAGAAGTAGCCACATCAAACCTCGAAGCACTGCTGTAGCGTTGTTGACGTCATCTAGTTTCCCCTGGAGGAAGAAGTAAAGAATATCTGGGATATCTTGGTTGGAAAGTTGACTGGCTGTGAGCTCCTGTATGATTCCCATGAGAAGCATCGTCTTCCCAGTCCCTGCTTGGCCATTTACCCATAGCAAGTCAGGTGCGTCTGGGTTGGTCCAATCTGTGAATTCTTTGAACTCTGAAGTGTCGAAAATCCAACGGTATAAGTCTGGGATGATTTTATCCTTTCGTCCCTCGAGATCTTCCATTTCTGACAGTGGGTTTACAACACATAGATCTCTCATGCACTCCTCATGCTTGTCGTCCTTGGATCGTTCATTAAAAGTTTTTATCAACTCTTGCAGTCCATCCACAACCTGCTCCTGTTTATACTGGGAAATATGACGCTCAAGAGACTTTTCAGAGGTTGTAATTTCCTCCAAATCGGCATCCCAGTCATCAATCTCTAATCCAGAGCGAAAAAACACCCAAACTTGATTTTTCCAGTAAAAGCACACGCTTTTGATTTGGTAGAGAAGCAATGCCTGATAGAAGGTGACAATTTCGTCTTCAATAGCAGAATGAACTTGCTCAAGGCTTGCATCCTTGGTAAGATTCTGTCTCAAGATTTTGTCGATGATTATGGAATACCGTTCTATCTTTGATATGACTATTTTCACTCCATTGTACAGTGTTTTCATTGACTTTGCTGGCTTGACAAGGATCTGGGTTCCCCAATGCCTTGAGTCAACACAGTATTGAGTGGGAATATGACTTAAAAAGGGGTCAAACTCACATCAACAGTCGAAGATATGACTGCCCACGGTAAACTAGTCTGAGGAATATTCTCCAAGGCAACACCGAGGACATTCCTGACGGGCTCGATTGCATCCGCAATATCCACAGACTTTTCAACTACCCCTTTACTTTTGCTGATCTTTTCTTTCCCCTTTTGCATGACGATCCTCAGCTGCACTTCTTCGGGAGAAAGGGACCGGCCAGTTTCGGTGTCTATATTGTGGACAGGGTCTTCTGAGAAGATCCTGGCAATCAATCGTTCATATATGTCCACATACTTCCCTTGCTCTTCATGATTTTTCAAATTTTGGTATGCCTTGCGCCAAATTGCCTCATGAATTGGTGTTAAAAACAAAATAGAATGAGGTTCAGATGATTTTTCATGAGCGGTGCCTTTGCCCTGGATATTGGTATCCAATATTGAGCCTGGACTAGCACCGGAGTTGTCGTTAGAGTATCCTCCATTCACCACTGGGCTTGACTTCGATGGTGATGAATGATTAGGGCTGTTGATCGCACTTTGTTTCTTCTGTTCCTTATCCGTCTTCGTCCTGCTCTTGAATATGCTGCGAAATTTAGTTCGCTTTGAACCCTCCATTATGAGTTCCGTATATAAACAGCATGATTTTGGTCCTAAAAGTTTGATAGCTTGTTAAAGTTCCGGAAAGTTCGTCCAGAGTAGATAATTAATCAATGATTTGATTTTTGGTAGAATGACTAGCCAACAAGGCTGGGGCTAGGTTTAACCCCTCCTTCAGACAGCTGTTCAGCTGCAGGCTGACCGGGGATCTTATTCGCTCGCCATCTAGTAACGAATGAAATTTTGAAAAGATCGTACCTAATGCATAATTAATCTGAGCCCCATGTATCCACTAGATAATTCTCTTCCTGTAGGTTCATATTAGGTATACGTATAGAATACGGCCATGGTTGTGGCTTCTCAGTTTCGCAAATAGAATACTTGACATGAGTACTGCAATAGCTAAGTCATCAGTACACAGGTGGGAAAGATTCTCAGCTGTAAAGTTGCTTTCTGGTCCATGTTTGGATGGCATTTGTCGGTGTTGGAGTTGAATGCCTGGAGCATGCGCCTGTTTTCTGGATGTAGCCATAGAGTTTCTTCGTGCGCTTCAAATATGGTGCTCTGATCTCAGTTCACGAGGGTATTCGATGTCAACGGGGTTAAGGAACTGTGTACATGTTAATGTTGTGTTAAGAAGCTGACAGGTCGCTGCCTGAGGCTCCTACTTCGGAGCTCTAGCCTCTCTTACATATTCTCTACGCGTTAACCCGTTTAGGCCAAGCGTCACCCACTTAACGCGTCTCCATCACATCGGATTATTCAGACAGTTCAGACAATCTGAAGCTGAGATGATATGAAAAGAGAAGAGAAAGCCAAACTATCTCATAATCAACGTGTCAAGCATGCAGCATGACGCGCACGGTATTCCTCAACAGGTGCCTAAATAATGACCGACCATGACTTCCTGACCGATCCCGGGATACGTATGTATGCATACTGAGCAGTGGAATGCGCATATAACATCCAGATCCTCCTGCTGACAAGCCTGCAGCTCGAGTATCCTCCATCTCTGCCTCTCAGGCACTCCGAGCGTCGTCGTCGCTGTCGTCGACTCCCGCTCTTCCAGCACCACTACCAACCGGCCTAGATCGGCTGGATGATGCATTGCGCGCCGCTCCAGGTGCAACCTCAGACTATGCAGCAAGTCCTTCTCGACCTGCCCAGGGAATATTGCCTGGCGGAATTCCCAGGGGAAGTATTACTGAAATATATGGTCCGCCGGGGGTAGGCAAGACTGCTGTTTCGTAGGTCACCTTTGTCTCCGGTATCAAGTATAAATAATATCGTGCTGACAAGCCTAGACTCAATATAGCAGCCACGACTCTAGTGGCAGGAGAAGAGAAAGTAGTGTGGATAGGTCTGTTTCCTCTCATCCGTACATATCATGGCGACTGACTGAATATAGATACCGGCTCGCCAATCCCGACCCCCCGCCTCAAAGAGCTCCTAACAAGCAAGCTCGAGCTCAAATCTCCCGACTCCATTGACTTCAGACTAAACGAATGCATGACTCGCTTCCATCACATACGCGCACCCACACTGCCACATCTCCTATCCCTCTTCGCAAACCCACCAGCCAACTTCCCCGCCGAAGGTACCAGTCTACTCATCGTCGACTCCATATCTGCGCCCTTCCAATCCTACTTCCCCAACACCACCGAACTCAGGACCCGTCTACAAGGACAGCAGCAGGGCCCCGGCCAGGGCACCGAAAACCAACAAAAACAAGCCGCGCAATGGCTGCTAAACCGCAAATGGAACGTAATCAGCGATTTGGCTAATAAGATGGTCAAAATGGCCACTGCTGCTAATAGTAGTAGTACTGCAAATGCTACAAACCGGCCAAAAATGGCCATAATTCTCCTGAACCAGACACATACCAAAATCAAAGGCCAGCGGCGTCCAACGCTCTATCCGGCCGTGGGCGGGGGCCAGTCCTGGGAGAATTCCGTCCATACGAGGATTGTATTGTATCGAGATTGGTGGTCTGGTAATACAAGCCCTAGCCCTAGTGCTTTTGAGTCGTCCAAAGTGAGATATGCGGAGATTATGAAACGGGGTGGGAAAATTGTTTCTGTCAGGACGGATGATAACATATTTGCATTCCAGATTGAAGATGTATGTCTTTATTCCTGTCTCTTATATATGTATCACTAACGTGCATAGGGTGGACTACGAGAATTGCGCAGTACTATGTCCACCCAGCAGCAGCCTCCCTCATCCATGCCACAGTCTACGCCCATACTGAGCGTACGAAAACGTAAAGTGGACGAAGTCGCGGATAGCGAGGATGACGATGTCGAAGATGACGACAATGTATTCGCAGATGCCAACGAGGGCGATTTCCAATGGGATAATCCTGTTGACGCCGAAAGCAAGGAAGAAGAAAACGATTAACGTTATCATTAATTGGTTACATAGTTGAATATATGGAAATAAATAGACACGCATTAACAAATGACGATAACCAACCAAAACAGAAACAAACGATCACAACGCCGCCGTGAGAGATGTCGGGTATCAAATCAATCAGTAACATCCATCACAATATTATTAACAAAACAAACCCAAATAAAAAAAAGGAAAAAGGTCAAGGCTGAAATCTCAACCGAAACTCCCTCCCCTTGCCCTCCTCGCGCACCTTGTACAAAAACCGAGCAATAGCGTCCTGCTCCACGAGCCCGGCGGCATTGAAATGTTTCCGCACAGCTAGCGCAAGCTGGTCTTTTCCGACGCGGTCTTGACTGTTGATTTTGTGCAGGACTTTGTCTGTGGCAGGTGCTCCCGCGGTTGTGCGGTTCCGGTGAGATGTAGACGACGAGGACGAGGATGAAGAGGACGTGGAAGAGGAAGAAGCGGCTTTGCGAGCGGCAATTGCAGTGGGAGAACGATAGCCAACTCCGGACGTGAACATCATTTTGGAAATAGGACGGGCGTATGCGCTTGGGGTGGAGAGTTTGTAGGCGTGTCTGTAGTCATGCAGGATGGAGAGCGGCATTTGGGGCCAGGGGATCTAGATCCGAGTCAATATATATTCTTGGAAGAGAAAAGAAGGAGAGAAACATACGCCAGGCAAATCATCCCTCATCACATCTCCATAGTCAACTCCACCTCCTCCAATTCCAGCAGCAGCACCCGTAGCCGCGGCGACCTTGAGGTCCTTCGAAGTGGCTGTAGAACCTGTAACAGCACCGACTTTTCGAGGTTTTGGACCGGGAACTCCGCGGGATTGATGCCCGGTCACTGTACTGCTCGACGCCTCCGAGCGAGAGTCGTCAATTGTGTTTCCTGCTACTGTCGTTGCTGGACGTTGACGCGGGGGGGCCATTCTGCTTATTTTTCCCTCTCCTCGCTCTCTCCTACTCTTTCTCTCTCTTTGAATTCTGGGTTGAAGGCGATAGCTGGGTTGGTTGTTTCGGATATAGTATATATATAGTCTGAGCAAAGAATCCTGGCAGAATTGGTCTGAACCCTTCACATAACGAAGCTGGGGAGTGTAGCAATCGGTTCGACTGATTAATTTAGATGCAGCTTCGGCGGCCGCGTCCGGGGGCGGTATTTGGGGGCAGAATAGATAACGATAACGTCATGTGATGGCGTACGCACATTTTAAGACTGGAAATATTTTACACACTTTCTCTCGCTATTGATTTTCATACGGTTTTCAACATAGGGTATATAGAGTAGTTTAGAAGTACGAATGGTGTGACTATGAATTGGGTTAGTTACAGCATAAATTTTGGCCTCAGACAACATGACTGCTTACTGTACTGCTTTGTATTCCTCGGAACTTGTCGCCATTTGGGAGATCATGTCGTATACATCGCAAAGATCGTCCACGATATTCTCCTCTTTCCTGTGTCTAAGCTCCTCCAGATAGGTATCAAGCTCGGCGTCAGGCACGTTGAGCATATCTCGGGAGAGATACACTATATATATATGTTGCTGGTATACTCTGGGAAAAGAGCCAGAGAGTCACGGGTACGAAGACAGTGATGTCCATTCCAGACACATTTCAATAATCCCGTATAGTCTGCGGTTCCATTTCGTGTCATAGGGAGCAAGACGTTATCTTCTGCAAGGAATATTTCTCTATGTGGTCTTTATCAACGAGCCTGAAATGTGTATTCGAGAGCGCATACGTACCTCTTTACAGTCTCAGCCTCATTGTGGAAGCGAATCGAGAGCTCTTCATATAGACCGAAGATGACTCTTCTTAACTGAGCATCTTGCTTATTCAGATACGTCACGTAGTCGAATATGTGAAAGAAGAATTGAATATCAGGTTCCAGTCCAACTCCAAAAGTTGCTAGAAATTCCCATCCATCACTTGTGTCAGTGATAAGGTCGGTAGGTTAATCAAGAGATAAATCGAAGCGATCCTGAACCTCTGCCCGAGAGCAAAGTTCCAGTAGCTGTTTTGTTGGATAATATGTGTATTTAAGGCTCCTTGAGTATTTCGCGTTTTTGCATGCCACTCGCATACCCTTTAATACTTCAATGATATTAGGTGTCATGTGTTGCTGATAGCTAGACCAGTATGTCTTCAAAACACCTATCATCGTCATAAAATAGTAATCGGCAAAATACTGGCCGAGAGTTGACAGTTTGTCTCTCTGATGATCTATGAGAATCGGAACACGACGAACACCCGCGATACTTTCTAACCACCACACCCACGAGCGACTATGGCTGCGGGCATCAGGTGCAATGGCTTCCAAGTACGCATCGTGAATGATATGTATGTAAGCCTGGGAGCTTTTTTGTTGACTCGATGATTCATATTTCAGCTTATGCGATAGCTTTTTAGTGCCGTATTCGCCATCCGTGCCGAAATACAGGTCATCTCTAATGATGGGGACGCCAAATGTGACCAACGAACGATATACCGGCTACTCTTCCTGATTCATTACAAAAACGCGTCTGTCAAGAGTTTCCTGTCTATCCAGAGCCTAAAAGAGGTACTTTAAATGGTCGATAGAGTTACTCAGTGTCACTCCGGATGATGCGTTGTACCTTTTGAGGATGAAATTGACGACTTCTCTTGTCGGGCAGGGAACTATTTTGAGAGCCTCGTATAGTTTCTGTTGTGGTGGGTTCTGCCACACTCTGAAGTCCACGACATTGAGTGCTAGATCCTCTGGAATAGACCTTCCCTGGTCATCTATAGGGAAATAAATATTACCGGAGGATGCAGAGAAAAGCAATCCACGAGAACTAGGGATGAGAGGCATTCTTTCCATTCGCCCTCTAATGTTGGCACGGTGCATATTCAGCCCACGAAGAAGGAGATCCGCCAGCCTTTTGTGCCAGTCATTGTCTAGGCTGGTATCGAGAAACCGAGGCGGCGATCCTAGCAGGTACGGATCTAAGCGGTCTAGAATATTGTTGAAAGACAGGTTGGTCACCCCAAGCTCGGTTAAGCAGTCGACATCCCTGGGCCAATTGTATTCCCCTGAAATATATACTTCTGGCGTAAGATCGTCCAACAGCGGCCCCCCGAGAAGGTCACAATGCCGAGCAGATGGATGTTGAAGTGCGTTGGGGTAAGTAATAACCCCTTTGCGAGTTAGAAGGATCTTCTAATCCTTCAGATTGTCAAATATATCATCTCTTATGCTAGGCCCGCTAGGGTCCTGCGGCAGCGACGAAACACGGAGCGACTCCGTAAGCACTGACCTGTGCGCAATTGCATTTTGGGGTCCGTTAGTGGTAAATATGAAGTAAAGCTTAGCCAATAAATTTGCTGCCTCTTTCTCAATCTTTTAGCTGCATGCGGCGCAGGACGTGATAGATTGCAAACGAGGAACTTCTGTTGGTGCATCCATGCGGCGCTGCATCTTGCGGGGCGTTCCGTCGTCGTGGGGGTGGGTCAGACAAAGATAGAAGCCAATCATTTCTCATTCTCAGGGTTCCACCTTGCCGCAGCCTAGCTCCTTCGGGCAAGAAGGCTAAATTTCCTAAATAGGACGCTAGGGCTCCGCTTGTCATGTGCTGCGACAGACTCCGATAATGTATACTGTGGTGGTCGCTTCGTTATAGAAGAAATTACTGAATCAAGTAAATATCATGCAGTCCAATTTTTATAGTGAGCGGCACACGTGAAAGGTGCATTTGAAATCCGCTATGGGATCCTTAATATGAATCCAACATTCAGGCTGACAAGACTTGAACACCAAAAGGAAAAAAAGGCTGCCTAAATCTCAAGTATGTGGAAAAGTATCAATGACATGAAGCAATACAAGAAACTTGGAAGAAATTGTGCTGTGCCGTAGCTGCGATCACTTACTGTGAGCCTCCACTCTCAGACGCCCTAATTTAGGTGAACTTTGAGAGCTCACAAACTCCTTCAATTTAAAGACTAATACTCATTGAATAACTTGAATTAATCGAGCAAGATAATTGAAATAGTATAGCAACGAAAGAGAGGTTAATGGCCAGCTTCTTATCCCATGAATTTCGATTCATTTCCAATCAAGAGCTCCGCATATCATAGTCAAGCCCAACTTGCGTTAGGAGTAGAGTATATTGTCCAAATAAGAGATGCAACCACAGCGTATATAGCCTATAAATTGATAAGCAGAGTCAGATGTCGTGTACATATTTATACATGAGCAATGAAAACGAAACTTACTGCGCATATGTAGTATGCAACTCCTCCAGCAAATGACAATTGGCTCATACTCCATTGATATATTGGATATAGAATTCCTATCCCCACCAGAGATCCAGCACTTTCAAATGATGCAGTCATCATAATAACGCGACCGGCCATTTCATTTCTGATCAAGTTCCCTAGAAAAATAAGCAATGCTAAATCGGTCCCCACTCCCAGCGTATTTATAATAAGCGCTACATGTTTCCTATTAGTTATATCCGAAGTAATAACAAACTGCTTTTGGAGCGAGACGAGACCAACCCGGAATCAGCACTGGGAGCGACTCGGCAAGGCCAATTATTAGGGCGCCAGTTCCCATGAAAATTATGCTTATCTTTGCTGTATACAGTGCGGTATGGGTCGGTGTGATTGATGCTCTGTACTGGAGTAAATAGACAAGCAAGGGGAGTACGAGAGCAAACATGGTCACACTGAGAACGCTTCTTAGAAGCCAAAGTTGTTGTGCCTGTAAAAGATTTCAACTCATGACTCAGAATGAATGTTGATGAGGGGGCAGGAGATCATACTTGCACTGGAGAAACGCCATCCCTATGTTGAATGTAGCTTATGAATAACGGCCGTGTAGCCTTCGAAACTGCTGCCAGGAAAAGGACTAAGACAATCATTTGGCTATTCTTTCCTGAAGACAAGAGTGTGTGTACTGCGTGCTCATAGAAAAACCTTTTGATTTTGACAAGCTTTGATGTCGCTTGATCATTGGAGGAAGCGGCCTCTCTTGGACTCAGCAGGGGATCTGATTCGGGGAGGTTCCCTCCAACATCATTTGGTCGAGATAGAGCGAATGATGTCTGGCAAAAGATTACTGTTGAATAAGATAACAGACAGCATAGGATAGATAGTGCATAGGGTAGGGTTTTATTCCTCGTAGCTAGCCACGGTGCAATGAAGGAGCCAATGGACTGGCCTATGATACTCAACGCGCCAGTAAGGTAGAAAAATGTAGCTCTAATCATGTTATTAACTATATAGAAAGGTAAAATAAATTTACCAGGGGAAGACTCACTGGGTGCTCTTGGAATCCAGGCTTTGAAGAGGTACAAGCATAAGGAAAGCGGTTGCGTGAGATCCACCTCCTACTATCTTGAATACTGGAGCCACTACAGTTGCAAGTATCGGCCACTGAGAGGATGCAACTTTATTTGTTCAGTTTGCAGTTGTGCTAAGAGGATGAAATTTGTACTAACGACTTATCAAGGAGAATACGTTTGCGAGCAAAACGCTTGAAATGTTTACGAAGACGGCGGTCTTAATTCCTTTGGAGTCGGCGAGATATCCAAGAAATAACTGGCCGATCAAGTCTGCTCCAATTATTGTTAGTCTTTGGGGATCATGAACAAGGAATCAAACCAAGTCAATAGTAAGGTACCTGCGACACTCGTCAAGATCACATATGTGGTTCCGATGTTCCAGAAGCCAGGTTGGAGGGAGGGTGGATCTATGAGGTTTCCAAGGGCACTGCTTGCTATTGAATCTGCAACGGTTACGAGGATCAGATTCACAAGGAATGGAATAAATGTATCGCCATGACGAACAGCCATTTGTTGATAATATCGTGATGTTTGAAGAGCACCCGAGGGATATGGCAACGAAGAATTTAATTACAACGAAAAAATTCCTTTGAGTCACAACAGGAAATAGACGAGTGCTGGAAACGTTATACCCGATGTGAGACGCACGTGAAGTGGAGGAGAAGAAAAGAACCGTCAACAATGAAACTTCGGAAGAAAAGGAAACGGTACAACCCACTTGTAGTCGTATTAGTGGTCACACAGAGCTGCGAGTTAAAGGTTGAAGGTTGAATAATTGACACGACGCTTTTCAACTGTCGAAAAGCAGTTGGCATCCGACATTCCATCAATTCCAAGTCCTTGACTAGCTAGGGTTCGGCTTGTCATGTGCATCTGTCTCTACATGGTAAATGCTCGATTACATAGCACATACCATGTCAGTCTGACAATGGTATGTTTCTTTTGACCTAAACTGATTCACTAAACCGAAGAGAACTAACTTCTGTGCTCGATTTCTAATTAGATTTCTCATCCACAACGACAGTCGCGGGGCACCAGATCTTGCTGCGGTCGTAGTTTTCAGCGTCCTCATTGCCAAACGCCAGTATTGCCGGTTGAACTAACAGAACTACATCCTTTCCATCCAATCGTTTATCGTCCTCGTCGAGCCGATGCAGGCGGTGCGCCGACATTATGGGATCAGATACATGAAACTTTGGCAAGCCCCCCAGGCCACAGGTTCTCATGAACGTCCGTTGGGTCCATAAAGCCAAGGCCAACTCTGCTGCATCGCGATATAGCCCTTGTAGGGATTCCATACACCGTTCTTTATTTTCGTGATTGGAAGCATGCCGGAGTAGCAGGTTTGCTGGACTGGTGAGGAAGCTGGCTGTTCTCTGGCCTACTAACTGAGGAATACGCCTCGCAAGTTGAGACTCTGCGTTTGGATCCGTCGATGTGGACAGAATTCGAAGCGTTTGCGAGCGCCAGATATGTGCTTCTGCCTCGTTGACTATGATTAAGCATGCATTGTATTAGCATCTGGCAGCATTTATCGTTTATTACTCCCGGCGCCTTACCTTCTCTCATGATCGCGTAGAGGTTCTTCAATTCATTAGACTTTGGCAGAACGGGGTTGTTCTTCTCCATCTCGGTAAAAGCAAAGAATGGATCAGCAAATGCCCATTCAAAGATATCCCTGGCCAGCATTGACTGGAGAAGTGTAGCCGGGATTTTGTTCCGTGGGATTGACATTTTCGTCATTAATGTCTGCCAATCAGTTTGAATGCAGTATCCGTCCAGCTGCTGAATGATCTTGTCTTTCTCTGCTTCCGGGAGATCCTTCTCTATATCTCCCAAAGCCAGGGCACCGTGGTCTCTTGTCCATGTCCGCAGCTTCGCTTGCATCTTGGAAAATTCTTCTCGCACCGTAGGATCCTCTTTGGGAGACCAGCCAGTCTTTTTCAACATGGATTCGAGGGCATTCTCCTGCGCTCCAACAACCAGGGATCCGAGCTCTTGATTCTCCTTCCTAAGCTTAGCGATACTGGCGTTCAATTGCTTAATTTCCTGATCACGCTGGTGCAATTCCTGACCATGCGTGTCCTTTTTCTTTGAAGTATACGCATCGTACTCTGTCAGCTCCTGCTCCAAATAATGGATGCGAGCTCTATGTCTTTGTAAAAACTCGTCGGCTCTTATCTTGATTTGCTTGATATCTGCCTCTTTCTGATTTATTTGCCGGGTCAGTTCTATCTCCCTCTGCGACGGCACATCGTGCGTATGTCCCGCATTGGCTGGCCTTCCACGTTCTTGCCTTGGTGGCAGATCTTCAGGGTACCGCAGCCCAGTGTTCTCGGTGTTTTCTGGGCGCTCTGCGCGCATATTTGATGTGCTTCTCTGGTTAGATCCCGTAAGATAATCCAAAGTCTGTTTCCATGTTATATTATTCAGCATTCTACTAGAGCAGCTGAAGCTTCAAAAGTTTGGTTAGAAATACACACTCGTGTGAGGAAGTCTCTATTCCTTGGGGAATGAACTGTCGAGCTTGAACGGCCATGGGGCCTTGGTCTTCGGTCATCCTCTGCATCCTCGACAGGGGGTCCTGCCTGGTGGATGTGCAGTGCCCATTAGTAAATTGGCCTACAAAAAGTTCTAATGATTCTTTCAATTTACCTGTTCCCTACGTCTCGGGTTCTGGGACGTAGACATGTCCTGCTTTGTCATGCCGTTGATATCTTTTTCTTTCCTAAACTTTGGCGTCAATGAAAGGAGGGGCGTAGAAGATGTTTGATCCAATTTCCGAACGCTTCAGACTCGGATCCCTCCTGTTTTACGTGGGCAAATCAAGTCCCTTGCTTTAAAAGTATAATGCAAGCCTCCTCGAGCCCGCGTCACATTACTGGACATAGATTACCTTCACTAAGTAGTAGTTCAGCCGCCTAGCTTAGTCCGATGTATCCCTGTCGTTTCCAATGTTTGTGGCACGGGAACGAGCCCCCATCCATCCAAGTTCCGAGGTACGGGACGGGGGGAATGAATAAATACGGCGCTCTTCATCAGTAGATGATGTGTGCAAAGGTAGACTGGAAGTACGACATACCCTTGGTAGCATAATATCGTGCAACAGCATGGCATCTGATTTCGACAAGAAACTTCCCCTTTTCCAGTTCAGTTCGCTGACCTTGAACTCCAGCAACAAGATTATTGTTGGCGTGGACTACGGCACCACATTCACAGGTTCTGCCCTTTTTCCTGTAACGTCCTGTAACGTATATCTCTTGTGTGATGATTGCTAACTACAGGCTGAAGGAGCGAGCTTCGTGAGTTCAAAGGGAAAAGGCCTGAACGACATTACAGTCATCGAAATCTGGCCCGGTAGCTCACGAGACTCCACCACAGTGGTGAAAGCGCCGTCTCGAATTGCATACCCAGATGATAACGACCGTCAACGTGTTAAATCCAAACAATGGGGCTACCAGGTGCAACCCGGCATGGCTGCATTCTCATGGACCAAATTGCTTCTAGACCAGAACACCCCGCTCACGAACTATGACGACCCAGGGCTCGAAAAGGCCTCTGAGATGGGCATTCTCAGGCTACCGGAGGGCAAAACGGCGACTGATGTCGTAAGCGATTATTTGTCCGGGGTGTACGAGCACATCCTCCTGAGAATCGCCAAGCAGATCACAGAGGATACCCTGAGAACCACGCCGTTGGAATTCTGGTTCACTGTTCCAGCCATTTGGTCGGACCAGGCCCAGAATGCAACTATCACTGCTGCTCGACGGGCAGGGTTTGGGAGTAGTATATCGCGGCCAAACGATGAGATATTCCTCATCAGCGAGCCGGAGGCAGCGGCCATCACCTCGTTGAAGAAGTACACCACAAATGGAATCGGCAAATTCGTCCAGGTTAGTTTCGTCTGATTTTTCATGTTTCTGGCTAATCATGAGAATATAGCCTGGAGATGGCGTGTTGATTTGCGACTGTGGAGGTGGCACTGTAGTAAGCATATCTAATATAGTGCATCTCGAAAAGAGCTCGTTCTCACTGCACCAGGACATGACCACCTACCTCGTTCTTCAAACATTCCCCACTCTGTCATTTGAAGAATTATGCACGGGCACTGGTAAGTACTCGAGACAATAACACGACTTATTCCATACTAAATCGTCGTAGGAGGCAAGTGCGGATCGACCGCCGTCGACCGCAATTTCTACAACCTCATGTCCAAACGTTTCGGCGATGCGTTCGACAGTCTACCGACGAAGAAAAAGAGCCCCGGAAGTGACTTTATGAGCAGGTTCGAGGTCATCAAGAGGGACTTTGGGTATTCTGACGAGTCGACCATATTTGAAATCCCCCTCAGCATGAATGCCCCGGACGCAGACCCCGACCATTTCGACAACGACGAGCGATTGGTGTTTCTATCGAGGTAAGCGAGCAGCCGAAGTCAATATGTTCTTGCTAATTTGCTATAGTGAGGATTTACACTCGCTTTTCAAGCCCGTGGTGGAACAAATCCTTTCCTTGGTTCGACAACAGATACAGGATGCTCGTGCAGAGACAAAGAAAACCATCAACGTATATATCCCTACTCCTTCTTCTGTTACACGTAGCTCTTTGGTCTAACAAAACAGAGAATCATCTTGGTCGGCGGATTCGGCGACTCTGAATATCTTCGTCAAGGATTCCGGCTATCTTTCGAGCCCATGGATATTACTATCACCGTTCCCGACAAGCCGTATGTCCGCCTAACCCAATGATTAAGAGAAAGACGCGCCTGCTAACTATCACTTCCAGTCAAGCGGCGATCGTCCAAGGAGCCGCTCTCCGCGGACTCGAAGGGCTGCGGTCGACGACGAAGAGGTGTCGCCGACACTACGGCTTTGTCTGGGGGATCCCGTTCCGCGAAGGGCAGGACGCCGAGTCTGACTCCTATATTAGTGACTTTTCGGGGGAAAAAATGGTTGGCGGGATTATGAAATGGATGATTGCAAAGGTACAAAGGCAGCCTAGCCTAGCTTAAACGGTTTAAAGACAACTAACATCGTCGGCCAGGGCGAGAAATACACAGAGAACTACACATATGACATCCCAGTCCGCGAGACACACCGGGAGTACCAGGGTCTGAACAAGACCGCAAGCCTTTATGCGTGTGACCTGACGGATGCTCCGGAGCGGGTGAACTCAGCAGACGTATATCTGGTTGGCAAAATTGAGGTTGACTTTTCCAACACCGACTTGAGCATTTTCTCATCCATGTACAAGGACGGCTCGCGGATGTATCAGCTCCAGTACACGCTGAAAGTCATCTTTGGAGCGCAGGACGGAGTGCTGAAGTTTGAAGTCAACTGCCAGGGGAAGACCATTGGCAGGACGAGTATCAATTTCAACAGCGTCCGATATTATTGATTTCAATCCACAGCCAGAAACAACCAGATTTAATTATAGTTTTGGAGTCTGAATACACCACCACGTAGTTTTATAGCAAGGCAATCATAGGCCTAACCGCTCACCAGAAGAATAATCTAGAAAGTGATAGGAGGCTGTCTGAAGGGGCGGTCGAGTCGGTGGACCACCAGTTGTGTCGAGGTATGCCCTCATATTTACAACCTTGGAATAAGATATTGTAGGTTGAATCCTGAAGTTTACAGATAAATTATTTAAAGGACGAGTAATTATTTATAAATTCTATGTACAGTAAGAGATAGGATGCTTGAAATATTTCTTATTCATTCCAAGGTTCCAACCTTGGAAGGTTGTTTTCTCCAACGTCCTATATCTAGAATATATATAGCTTCTCCAGATTTAACTTTCCATTCCTTCCAATTCCTAGAGCTTATCAACAAAATTCGCATTAAAGACGAAGACTATGAAATAAGATCAAATAATAAGTCTATATAGTCTTATATATAATTATATATACAAATGATACTATAGTACTTGACGAAGTCTAACACAGCAGCAATTAGACAGCGGCCGAAGGACTATCTAGTATCTACGTGCGGCCACGGGCCTACTTTCTGATAACGAGACTAGGGATATCTGCCATATTCCCTGAGCCAAGCGTTGACTAGAAAGACAACATTCGGCCGGAAGATTCAAAGATGATGCCTACACTAGAAGACACATATCATGCAAGTCGAAAACGGTGCGTGGGGGTTTATTCTTCTTGCCTTGTGCATGTTTGTCTTGTCACACAGGTCTACTCCGGCTGAAACCAAACCAAAATAAAATAAAATAATTTAAAAAGAGAAATACGTAGAACCAGACCTGCCGCAAAGCCTGATAACAGCCGGCTTCGACTATGCGGGGTTATCATTCTGTGATTGTAAGGACGGAATCAGTTCCGATCGATAATCTTTGTATGTATCCTTCCTATACTCCGCACTCCATACATTTCGCGTTTGGGGCAATAAATTGAAGACACTTAATTCCAGCCCGTTTAAACACCCGACAAGAACAACATGCCGACTCCCACCTGCAGGTGCACGCACACTAATTCCTAGGCACGCCTCGCCGAAGCTTGAACTCGACCCTTTCACTTGCGTGCTACGTACAACATTGAACTACGCCTACGCTAGTAGATAGTAAATACTAGTGTCCCTGCGGAGATACACATAATCATTAATGACGCCAGTGCGCAAGCCGATGGAAAGCGAGGCTACCTATCTACGGAGTAGTAGCCGTGCCTAGGTACCGGCCTAGCCTAGCGATAGCTTCACTCGCCTTCCGTAGCGTAGCCTGTAGGCGGTAGGAGTACGGAATACGGAGTAGAGGGGAATGGAGTTGGCCGAGTCAGGCCATACTTGCATGAGACACGTTCTGTCGACTGTCGACCGTTATGGTACCTTGCAAGACACTCCACTGTCCAGTCAGCACTGGAGGTGGACATGAGTGGACAGAGTTAGTTACGGAGGACGGAGTAGTGCAGGCAAATCAAAGCTTGAAAAACGGGACAATGTTTATCCTGATACGAATTGGACTCGTGGACCTGGAGTAGCATCGTCATGTATTTAAAACTTACCATTTTATGGAGAAGGGGAAAAATAGAGCCACAGGGACAGCGCGAATCGGACATGTGGAAGTTTGGGCGTTCGGCATTCGGCTCGGCATCTTCTTTCAATCAAATCATACGAGCTGACCGGGACGGAGTACCTAGTGAGGACAGCTAGCTGGTAAGGTACATAGTCGTACGTTAGAACTAGAGCACTGGAAGAGCCCCGGAGCACATACTGTGCTTGTACTGCCCCGTACGGAAGATAAGAATTTTTTTCGCGGCCTGCCGAGACGGTCGGGATGTGGATGCCGAGTTTTTCGCTGGCCAAACCGTCAAGGTTTTTTCGGTGAACAATTAATTTTTATTTCCTACGGAGGAGCCCCTAGTGAGCCACTGGTGAGCCACTGGAGAATCCGAAATTACCCGATTTCCACTTGTACTCCATACTTAGTATGTTGTAGTGTATGGGTATGGGTATATCCGTCTCTCCGTATTTCTACTCTGTATTTACTATCCACTGTCCAGTGCGTGTATGTAGACGAATCGATCTTGCATGTGAATACTGAATAGGTGCGTGATGCTGGATAATTCATAACATGTGAACGCATAATTTTTTCTTTTTCGTTCTCGGTCTAGAACTGATCGCCGGGTCTCGACGATAACATCCCTACAAGTATACGTGCGTACGGAGAATCAAGGCTCTTTGTTGTACTCCGTAGCCAGCTTCACATGCCGAGCTGGACTGAGCGGATAAACATATGAAACTGGGGCTGTGTTGGAGAGTGATTCATCGATACGTAAGCTGGTACTCCATGGGGTCCAAGATGACTCTGACTCTTTATGTCATCTCCGCATTTCCGCATTATTATATAATCTGTCGTACGCTGTATGCTGTACGGCGTATGGCAAGCTGAAACAGATCTCTGACATATGTACATGTCACAAATGTGTCACAATGTTGCAAGATTGTGCAATCAGCCCATGCAAAAAATAAAAGCTTGCCGCGCGACTCGCGGGGAAATGCTTTATATATGCAGTAAGAACGAGATAGCGTAATATGCTTACAGTAATATATGTAAGCTGTATGACCGTATTTACCCCGGATTCGCGGGACGTTTTCCCCGGCTGCTTTCTATCGTGTTGAGTCTGTTGACTAATAAATAAAATAATCATCCATGTCTATAGCCGTCGGATAGCACACTATCTTGCCTATCAGGTTATTATTAGTTATTACCCGGATTCCTTGTAAGCTGTTGGACGTGGATTGCCTGACGATGATCTGCGGCTACTGCGGACTAGGTCGAACACGTCTGACGATCGTCTCAGTCTAGGAGTACTTGTTACGTTACTACTGCTGCCTGCTGCTAGCCGAGTACCAAGGATGTGCGCCGTAGGGATGAGGGGATACATGAGGGGATGATCCTTAGGCAAAGATATGGGGATGGATGACGGGGTCTGATTCTGGGGTACTTTCTTTCGGAATCCAGGTTCCGTGGCCACTGTCGGAGTAAATGATTTCTCTTTGATAAGCTATGTATATACGAGGGTGCCCCAGGATCAGCTCACTGGAAGATAGATCCATGGATCAGGCCATGTCATTGCAAAACAAGAATCGTTATCATCACCAACTGCCCACACGGCAAGTAATCGGCTATTAATGGTGGCTTATACTCCGACTTGTGCAGTATGCCAGTTATGCAAGAATAATGAGTGCTGCCTGAATTTCAAGGTTAAGACAATCGGTTCAATAATCAGGAGACACTTTATTGAATGAATAATCATATGAATAATTGAATGCTAGCATGCCGAATTTGGCCCGGATATACTACGCACCTGAAATTCGGGACTTGAACTCGAGACGAGGTATTATATTTACCCGCAAACAGATTTAAATTTATTACGTGCCCCAGTACTACGTACTCTACTCCGTAGAGTGGAATGGATAGGTGTCCTTTGAGATAAGCTCCATACTATGTAGCATCTACTCCGTATCTACTCCGTACTCCAGGTCGATATCTGGAGAAAAGCCGGGCCAATGGCAGCGCGCAGCGGCGCCATGTACATACGACGTGATAATTAATATCGAGAAATTAATAAATTTAATATAATACAGTATATAGATAGCACTCCATAGAGTTACGTGAGACTACGCATGCACACGTACGGAGACTTCATGTAACCATATCCTGGGGTCAGGTACGGACGCCATCACACGACTCTACGTATGTATCTACTACTCTGTATCAGTTCTGAGGCCATATCTCAGCTGAGCTAGTGGTTCTTATCTGCACATAGTCATACTACGCCGTACATACTACATAGTCACATACTATGTATGACTGACTACGTACGTATGACCAAATGGCAGTCATGAGAATCAGTCTGCTCGCATCACGTCGATCTGATCATCGCCCATAAATAGGTCAATAGGCATCCAAATACAGACTCCGTAGGTAGGTACAAAGCATAACAAAGGTATTGTCGGCAGTACGATACTCCGCTGCTATCATGCTGTATCAGCATTCCGAAGAATTCTCGTGACGGAAGAAGAATGTATCGACAGTCAGCAGGAAACGGTAACCCCCGGTTTTCGCAACCGGTATGATACCGGGTAAATGCGTATTGCTCGTACACTCCGTGCATGTACATAGTAATCTACGATCTGTGAATGGCTTGGCGTAGATCATCATACATGCAACATATTTGTATACGGAGTATATAAATAAATAAATATATATTCCTTGATGTATACGTTTTATATTAACACTGAATATACTACTGCTGCCAGTAGTATATAATAACGTACAGCATACGGATGTGTCCTCCGATTGCAATGCAAGATAAGGTATCGGCGTATGGTACGGTTCCCCAGATCTGCGTATGATTCGACGCATGAACTAGCGACGCTATCACCTCATCCTATCATCATCCGCGGCCCAAGTCTCGTCATCATCATATCCGCAATTGCCTATTTATCCACGGAGTAAGCAAGTCATTGAACATCAGCTGATGGATGCATATATTATAATACAATGTGTCTATCTGAATATTTCACGATGTTAATAAATATAAATACACAGAATGGATAGTATATACGGAGTACAGAGTACGCAGTACTCTGTACTTACTCTGATCTACCGCGATACCCGGGGAACCTCAAAATACACGCACCAGCAAAAGCCACGGCGCCCGTTCAGGCTAGCGCCGCCAGTATTTCCCTAAGGAGTAGGGGAGTGGGGGCCCCACATTCCACTAACCCACTCGTTCTTTCCGAGCGCTTAGCCTATTTTTACATACGTAAAATACAAAAATACATCCTGCGTATGTATGATACACACCGGGCCCTCCTCGGCGTATTGAAAAAGCTGAAAATTTCTTTTTGCCCCCCAATCTGTCTGCTCCCCCACAGTCCGCCGCGCTGCGCTAGCCCAATCAATCCACGCAAATCTCCTGGTTGCACTTGCCTGCGCTGCCAAACTCGGATAACCCCCGTTCCCGATCCCCTCCATTCCTCGCTCGCTCTTCATCCTTACATCTACGTACACCTATCGCTGCGCTCCCCAGATTCCTTCTTCTCCTTCTCCCCTTCTCCAGATTTTCTTTTCTTTTCCTCCCTCCTCTCCCTTCCTCCCTCCTTCTTCCTTCTCAACCAACACCATCGTCGAACACATGCCACCGCCAGCGTCTGCAGTGGATTTTTCCAATCTACTGAACCCCCAACCCGACGCTCTCGTCGACGCTACCCCAGACACATCCACAGACTCCGACTCGGACAGAAAAATGGCCTCGTCCGTCAGTCTGCTGCCGCCGCTCATGAAGGGCGCCCGCCCCGCGGCCGAGGAGGTGCGACAGGATCTGCCTCGTCCGTACAAGTGTCCTCTGTGTGATCGCGCATTCCACCGTCTAGAGCATCAAACTCGACACATCCGCACGCACACTGGCGAAAAGCCGCATGCCTGCCAGTTCCCCGGCTGCACAAAACGCTTCAGCCGGTCGGACGAGCTGACTCGGCACTCCCGCATCCACAACAACCCCAACTCGAGACGAAGTAACAAAGCACAGCACATTGCCGCAGCAGCAGCCGCTGCTGCCGCCGGCCAGGACTCGGTCATGCTGAACTCGGCTGCCTCGATGATGCCGCCGCCCAGCAAGCCCATCACTCGCTCGGCTCCGGTCTCGCAGGTTGGATCGCCAGACGTGTCCCCTCCGCATTCGTATACCAACTACACCTCGCATCTGCGTGCTGGCTTGGGACCGTACTCTCGTACCAGTGAACGTGCGTCGTCTGGGATGGATATCAACTTGCTCGCCACGGCTGCCTCACAAGTTGAGCGCGACCATTTCGGGGGCTCCCGGCACTACCCCTTTGGCTCGCGCTACTCGGGCAATTCCTCTGGCCGTCTGCCATCTCTATCTGCATACGCCATTTCCCAGAGCATGAGCCGGTCGCATTCACACGAAGACGAGGAGAGCAACAACTACGGCCACCACCGCGTGAAACGTTCTCGCCCCAACTCCCCCAACTCAACCGCCCCATCCTCACCCACATTCTCGCACGACTCGTTGTCCCCAACGCCGGACCACACTCCTCTCGCAACCCCCGCTCACTCACCTCGTCTGCGTCCTTACGGCACAGCTGACCTACATTTACCATCCATCCGCCATCTCTCCCTCCACCACACACCCGCCCTCGCCCCCATGGAACCCCAAGCCGAGGGACCCAGCGTGTACAACCCCGGGCAACAGCACACCGTCGGCCCCAGCATAACCGACATCATGAGCCGGCCGGACGGCACCCAACGCAAACTCCCAGTCCCCCAAGTCCCCAAAGTCGCAGTCCAAGACATGCTCAACTCGACGACAGGCTACAACGGGAACCCGAATTCCATGATGGAGGGCTTATAACCTTTTCCTCAACTCTTTAATTCAACGATACACCCTCAGCAATGAATGTTAACGGAATAGACTTGTTTTTTCGTCGTCGCATATCATACAATGGCGCTTTCTATTTTTCACTATCCTCTTTATGTGATGTTTTTTGTCTTGGTTGGAGTCGATATAGATGGGGCGAGGGATGTAGGCGAACTATTAGACCGTTTTTTCTTCTCTTCTTTTTTCATGTTTTTCTCTTCTTTTTGTGTGTGTGAGATGTTTGTATCGCCACTCAGGATCGATCCTCGATTTTTCTCTTCTTCTCTTCGATTTTATTTTATTAGCAGATAGATTAATTCTGACTATACTTTTCCACACCCCATCTTATTTATATTCGTATGCATTTAGTAAGAAAGGAGGAGGGAAAAGGAATGCATTTCTAACACCAACTATCAAGCCATAAACAGAAACATAAAACATAACACATAAACACATAACAAGTAAAAGAGATTATTTCCAAACATTCAACCCCGCCCACGGATCCCCGCCATTCCCTTGCTGTCCCTGCCCCGACTGTGATTGCGACGATTTGTGGTGGTGCTGACTCGCCCCATAAGGCCTCACCTGCGCATACCCGCCGGGCCCAGAGGGGTACGGACCCGTCGACGGCGGATACTGCGTTTCTGGCACGCGAGGGGGCGGGGGAGGGGGGATGTAGCCTGCCGGCGCCATGAATTGAGGCGTATGCGAGGGGGGTGGTGGGACCGGTGTTCCTGACGGCATAATCCCGGGGTAGCCTCCTGGGTATGAGGATAAGGGGACCGGCGTGCTGGATGTGCCGGGGTGGTGGTTCTGGTAGTACGCTGCTAGGGCAGCTTGATTAGGAGGAGGGGACACGGGGGTTTGGTACGGGTAGGCCATGGGGTTGTAGCCTGAGGAGAGGGGGGTGGCGGCGCCTTGTTGGAAGGGTTGGGGTGTCATGGAGTAGTAGCCTGCTATGGAGGCGGGTGGTGCGCCGTATTGGGAGAATGGGGCTGGGGATTGGGAAGGGGGAGGGGCGACGGCAGCTGGAGTAGCGTTGTGGTAGCGAGGGGATGGGGATTTTGTGCCGGAGGCTGGATGAGATGTTGTCTTGACGGGGGGCTGGGGTCGTTGTTGAGGATGTTGTTGTGGTGAGGCTGATCGACCTGGCTCGGTGGAGAGGCGCTCCATCAACTGGCGAAGTTTTTCGCGTTCGCGGTCTTCTTGTCCTGATGCGTTGCTGGTCTTGTCGTTCTCGATTTGGCTCAGCAACTGCGCACCCTCGGACCGGCGGTTGTTGACGAAGGTGTCGATGTTCTTGCGCAGGTTGTCGACCGTGTCGTGCATCTCACTATAAAACTTTTGGGCCTGCGCAACGCCAGAGACGAGATCGCGGAAGGCAGTGTAGATTTTCTTGTAGCGCGCCATTACGGCGTTGCGTTGGCGGGTGATGGTCTCGTATTTGGACTGCTCTGACCTAACTCGTTTGTCTTGTAAGAGGTCGCCGTATGTTCTGGTAAGCTCTTTCATTAAGGATGCCTGCGTGTGGTTGGACTTGACGATGCGGTTCTGGTAGGGCCTGAACTTTTCTAGTTCGGCTTGGAAGAGTTGCTGCTCCTGGCCGTTGCCGAGGGATTTCTTGTTGAGGATGAGGACGTTGGATATGTCGTCCTCGTGGACCTGTAGTCAAAATTAGTATAACATAAGGTTGCTCAACGTGGAAAGGGGAAGGCTACCTTTTCTTTCAAGTCCTTCAGGATTTGAGCTCGCTCGCGTTTGACAAGATTGAGCTTTTTCACATACTCCTCTACCCTGGAGATCTGCTCCGCAACGGACAGACTGCCATCATCATCAACGTCATCTAGAAGGGTTCCCTCACTAGGCGAGTACGGGCTTGCGTGCCCATTGCGTGACAGCTTTTGTTTCGACCCAGCCTTGGTCATGGCACGCTGGTACAGTACTTCAGCTTCATCCGTCTCTCCCGCTGACCGCATCTCGTCAAAGTCTGCTTCGTACTGCTTCAACGTAGCATTCAGCTGGGTATCGCTTGCCCCGGCTTCATTAATCGTATCTCGCAGACTCCTGATTTCCCCCCGAAGAGTCGACGTGAGCCGAGAGCTGGGCTGTTGCGTCCAGTCCGCGCCGTATTTCGACCGCATCTTCTCACACACGCTCTCCTCCATGTCTAGTTGTCGTGTGAACTGACTTAAAAAGTCAACAATTGTAGCCTTGCTGTCTTGCAGCTCGTCCAGCGTCTTGTGGAATCCTTTATGATCGGCCATTTCTTCGCACCACCTGCGGAATTCTTCGTCGACTGCAACTTCCTGGTCCATCCCCCCTTTCAATATGTTCAAGCTGCCCGGAAGTTTCAGATAGTCTAAGCCAGCCGCCATTTCTCCATTCGCCGTCTCGACTCTTTCTGTTTCTGCTCGGATCAATTTCGCCTTTTCTTCATCGTATAAACTTGCAGACTCCGTCACGGAAATGGGAACTAATTTCTGGAAGATGTCCGGTCCGATAATACGTTGAATATCTTGTCCTTGATACAATTCGCTAACTGGTATAGCCTTTGCAACGGCCAGCTTGGAGATAACCGTCAGACCGGCTTCGTTAGGCACTGGCTGATGGTAGATGAAATCGTTGTCCTTGATCATTGTCGACACCTTTTCTTGCACAACCGCTTGGTGCCTTTTGACCAACTCCATCAGACCAGACCCGTCTTCTGCCGTCAGATTCGAATTAGAAGGCAACGAAGAAGGAAACGACTTGGCCCAGGTCACCGCCGCAGCAGACAGTTTCTCGGCTAGTTGTAGCCTCGCAATGGCAACTCCATATGAGCCACTCTCTGAATCAGCATTGGCCTGGTGGAAGCTCGCGACCGATGCCATGTGCGATGCTTTGGCTTGTATCACAAACGACCACACTTTTTCAAAGAACCCCTTTCCAACGTATTCCTGTACGGTGTCGCCGGCTTGAGAATAAAGGTATGCAGACTGGCTAGCAAGTTTGGCCAAAACAGCAGGCTTCTTTGCATCGGCAACCTGCTTCTCTAAAAATACTTCCTGCGCCTGGGCGAGAGTGATGTTGATGAGTGTCTTGACTGTAGTTCGGCTCAAGTCTGTCGACGGTGCATGCAAGAAGTTTTCATTTATATACGAGAACATGCCGGCGGAGGCTTGGAATGAGTGGAACGCCGTCTTTAATCCAGTATCATCGGCTCGATTTTGGTTCGCGGCGTGGCAGGATAGGACGGCCGAGATATTAAACAGAATGGATGCTTTCTCGAATGCCAGAGAATACTGCGACGTCGGCTTCTGCGTAAATGCATCGTACCTATAACGGCATCCCGTTAGTTGTTACGTAGCTTGTAGTCAACGCGACTGCTACTCACCAGGTAAACGATATTTTGATATGATTCTCATCGACCGGAAACCGCAAATCCAACAGCTCCAGCTGCCCGTAGTACCGATATAACAAATCCCGTCCCGACGCGCTGTCCTTCCCAGCGCCTCGCATGTCCTGGCGCAACCGGCTCAGCGTCGCACATTCCTCCTGGTAGCGGTCCGGGTCGTCGCCATACGTAGTGCGGATATAGTCCTTGAGCGGCTGCACCCAATCAATCTCGTTGGTCTGCTTGAGCGGCACCGAGAGCATGGGAGACTGGTTCATGATGGCGGTGGCAGATAGGAGCAGAAGCTCCTATCGAGTGGAAGTCGAATGGAAGAGATGGCAAGGGGTGCGAGTGTGTGATGTGATGTCGCGGTTGGCGATACGTCAGGCAGGCAGCGGGAAAGTACTACCCCACACCGACAGCAGCTCAGTATTTACTGTTCACTGTTCAGTCCACGCTCAGTACCGTTTTCGCTATTCGTGCGTTCGGTATCTCGAATATCGAATATCGAATAGCGTATATTGTATATTGTGTATGTGTATATCCTTCAGCGATTCGGAATATTGCTGCCTGTCTAATGTTCAGTGCCGGAGTGACGATGGCTCATGACGACCCGGCAGGTGCGCGGCAAGAACAGCAATGCTCGATGAGAACGCTCGATGGTGAGAGGTGGACGAGACAGGAAGAAAAAGAAAAGGAAAAACACAAGCAAGCGGATGGCATGAACATTGTGATAGTAGGCGCCTGCTGGACCAAGAAGCATTCTGGAGAGCGTCGACAAGCGCTCTGGTTGGATCCTGTCCTGCACGCTGGAGCCGCTGTCACGTTGGGCCAGCTGCGCGGACGCTGATTGGCTGAGACCTACCTGCCTCTATGTCTGTCACGCCAGATCTCATTGGCGGTCTTTCTACAAGCACCCGATAAGATTGTAAGTTCTGAGATGATTTTATGGGAGATGGTCGTGCATTAGGCCTATACAGTATATGACTAATCTAACTAGTTATTTATTTAATGTACATGGCGACTCCAGCCCTTGCGACATCCAAGTCGAGGCATAAGACCGCCGAAAACAACACCGACTCGCCAGCGCTATGACTCTATTGTGCAGATAACCAAAATGATGAATGTAGTTGATGAAAGATGATGAAAGAATGCAGATCAGCCCGACCCGGAGGATTTCTTGGGCTCGGGGTCGGACTCTGGGCTGTCCTTCTTCGGTGCGTCGCTCTTCTTGTCTGTCTCGGCCTTGGACTGGTTCGTCAGACGGTGCCACGCTGACTTGAGGAAGCCTTCGTTCTTTTGCGAGTCTCCTGGGCCGGAGCTGGGAGGTTCGTTGCTGTGTTCGTCAGCTCTAGACCCTAAAACATTAGACTGAGAAGAATAAACATACCTGTCCTTGCCAACATTCATCGTACGCTTGGCAGACTTGTCGCCCATCTCATCGGCTAGCACTTCAAGAATAGTCCGTTGGTTTGCGTTCAGATATTTCGGCATCTGGACCTTGAATTCAACGCGGAGGTCGCCGGTTGCGCTGAAATTGCGGCTTCGTCCACCGAGCTTTCGCATGCCCATGCCTGAAAGTGTGATGCGATCGCCGGTACCAGTACCAGTGGCGACCTTCACCTTCACTTCGCCGTCGAGTGTCGGCACCGTCACCTCTCCACCCAGCAGTGCAGTAGTCAGTGGCAGCGTTGCAGTGTGGAGGATGTCAGAGCCCGAACGGCTGAAGCGGTGGTCTGGCGCAACACGAATAGAAACGTAGAGATCTCCCCGCTGTGTGCGAGTGCCAGCGCCGGCAGAACCTGTTGGGGGAGAATCACCTTCTCCGGCAACTCGGATCCTCATGCCGTCCTCTACTCCTCCAGGAATATCAACGTGAACAGTCTTTCGTTCCCTGACCACACCCTGGCCGCTGCACGTGCCACAGTCCGAGCCACGAGGGGTAACCATTCCAGAGCCACCGCAAGCATCGCATGTGCTAGCAAGCTGGAAGCCACCCTGCATGAAATGAACCCGAGTGCCGGAGCCATTGCACGACTTGCATTGCGTTCGTTTGGCGCCTTTCTTGAGTCCGCTTCCTGAACACGTATTGCATCCTGTAAGTGGCGTGATAAAGATATCCTTTGCTGCTCCTTTTGCTGCGTCCATAAAAGATATATTCGTTTGAACTTCGATATCCTCTCCCACGAGGATAGATTCATGGGGTGATGCACGTCTTCTCCCCGCACGTCCAGCGCCTCCAGCAAAAGCACCAAATAAATCTTCAAAATTGATGTCACCAGTGAATCCACCGCCAAAACCACTGCCGAATCCATGGAATCCTCCAGCTCCAGCGAACGGGTTTCCACCTGCCGCGGCGTTCGGGTCAAATCCTCCATTCTGATCAAATGCTCCAGATCCATATCGATCGTAGGTCTCTCTCTTCTTCGTATCAGACAGCAGCTCGTAGGCAGATTGTGCTTCCGCGAACCTGTCCTTGGCGCCTGGTTCCTTGTTGGTATCGGGGTGATATTTCTTGGCCATTCCGTAGTACGCTTTCTTGATATCAGACGAGGAAGCACCCTTTTCGACGCCGAGCACTTTGTAAGGGTCTTTCATCGCTTGGTGCGCGGAGGAAGCATGGAATTCCTGAATATGTCAGCGTCAACTTTTGCGGTGCGGATGGATATACTCACCCTGCTCGCGAAGCGGAGCGGCTCCTTCTTTGAACCAGGCACATTGTAAGACCGGCCGGGAGGCGATGAGGACCGGTGATCGTAAAAAGAACGGCTGTTAAGTTGATAAGAAATGCTAGGACAATTTCCAGTCGATGGCCGCGATGCTCTAATCAGGAGCCGCGTGGGAAGAGCGACTGCCTTTGGTGTCGCGCCCATATCTCTTGTTCACTCTCGTTGACTTTTCATCCAAGACGTTCCTATTCAGATAAATAGTCTATCGATGTTGGATGAACAGATCCACTCCGGCCTCGATCAGATTCGACGCAGTAAGCATCGATCGAAGCCTCTAAAAAAGTTTCACGGAGCCAACGACAGGCCGGCAGCCGGAACAACGTAAACCCGGGGATGATCTCAGAGGTTCCCCGACATTCGGAGAAATCGGCGGTGATTATCAATTGTCGTAGCTCCCTACGTCGCATCTTCTCTTCTCACCTTCGCCTGTATTCTTTTACTTACTTTCCTTCTTTTATTGAACGCCTTCCTTGCATCGGGCCAGTACGCGCCCTTTCCCTTCGCAAAGCACATAGCATGCTCCGAGGCCAGGTCATTGCATGGAGAGCTGCACTCCATCGTGCGCCACACTATGTAGCTTCCAGGTCGATTCCCTTTTCAGCGCGGCATCACGCGAGCACGCAGCTATCCATAAACCGAACACCGATCCTTCCGGCGTCGATTATTAGCACTCGACCTTTTACTTCGAGTCCAGTTTCGCGAAAAGAAAAGGCGCCGTCGCCGGACGAGACATCGGATGACGCAGAGAACAATGACCGCAAAGACGGAAAGGAGAAGGAGAAGGAGAAAGATGCAGTCAAGCAGGCAGATTCTAGGCGGAAGTCTGGCGATGTGACGGATAAACAAGGCCAAGCTTCAGAGACGCCTAGTCGACGGAGAGACAAGAATAATGCGGAGAAGGAAGAGCAGGTGGAAGGCACTAAGAAAGGATCGAACGCCGAGAAAAAAGAGAGCAAGTCTGATTCGAGTGTGCCATCGGCGATTCCAGTTTCTGGTGGAGGGTCAGACTCGAAGGCTAGCGGTGGCAATGGAGAGGATGGTGGACGCAGAGGAAAGAAAGGAGAGAAGTCTCTTCAAAAGCCCTTTATCCCGGACGTCTACCCGCAAGTCATGGCCATTCCCATTGCTAGGAGACCGCTGTTCCCCGGTTTCTATAAGGCGATAACCGTGAAGGATCCCAATGTCGCGGCAGCCATACAAGAAATGATGAAACGAGGACAACCTTATGTCGGAGCTTTTCTGTTCAAGAATGACGACGCAGACGGTGATATTATCGAAAGCATGGACGACGTTCACGATGTTGGTGTTTTCGCGCAAATCACCTCTACGTATCCACTCAAGCCGGACGGTGAAACTGGCCTTACTGCCGTTTTATACCCTCATCGGAGGATTAAGATCAATACTCTATTACCACCAAATGACCCCGCACGCAACGGCTCCATTGACCAGCCAGTTTCAAAAGAGGTGGCCGAGAAGCGTGGAGACGTGGTTGCAAGCTTCGAGGAAGGCGCAGTAGAGCAGCCGAAGGAGACGTATCACTACGAGCCAACTTCGTTTTTGCGCAAGCACGCCGTGAGCCTTGCCAATGTCGACAACCTTACGGAAGAGCCATTCGACAAGAAAAGCCCTGTCGTGCGAGCCGTAACCAGCGAGATTGTCAACGTCTGCAAGGAGATTGTTCAATTCAACCCCCTTTTCCGAGACCAGATTTCTGCTTTTGCAACGGACCATTTCCCGGGTAATCTAGGCGACGAGCCAGGAAAGTTGGCTGACTTTGCTGCCGCTGTCTCTGCTGGTGACTCTCGGGAGGTGCAGGAGGTTCTCGAGGCGATGAACATCGAAGACAGACTTCCCAAAGCGTTGGTTGTTCTAAAAAGGGAGCTCATCAACGCACAGCTTCAATCAAAGATTTCCAAGGACGTCGAGGCAAAGATTACCAAACGGCAAAGGGAATACTGGTTGATGGAACAGATGAAGGGAATTAAGAGAGAGCTGGGCATTGAGTCTGACGGGAAGGATAAGCTCGTGGAGAAATTCAAAGAGAAGGCCGGGAAGTTGGCCATGCCGGAAGCAGTTAAGAAGGTGTTTGACGAGGAATTGAATAAACTGGCGCACCTGGAGCCTGCTGCATCCGAGTTCAACGTTACTCGGAATTATCTCGACTGGATTACGCAGATCCCCTGGGGCCAGAAGAGCGTGGAAAACTTTGGTATCAAGAACGCAATGTCTGTCTTAGACGAAGATCACTACGGATTGAAGGATGTGAAAGATCGTATCTTGGAGTTCATCGCCGTTGGCAAGCTCCGCGGATCAGTCGAAGGCAAGATTCTCTGCTTGGTTGGACCACCCGGTGTCGGCAAGACCAGTATAGGAAAGTCCATCGCCCGAGCTCTTAACAGACAGTACTACAGATTCTCTGTTGGTGGTTTGACCGATGTTGCAGAAATCAAAGGACATCGGCGAACATACGTTGGCGCACTTCCAGGACGAATTATCCAGGCTTTGAAGAAGTGCCAAACGGAGAACCCCCTTATTCTCATTGACGAAGTTGATAAGATCGGACGCGGTCACCAGGGCGACCCATCTTCCGCTCTTCTTGAGCTGCTCGATCCGGAACAGAACTCTTCATTCCTGGATCACTACATGGATGTGCCGGTCGATCTGTCGAAAGTATTGTTTGTATGCACTGCAAACGTGACGGACACCATCCCACGGCCGCTGTTGGATCGTATGGAGCTTATCGAGCTTTCTGGATATGTCGCTGACGAGAAAATGGCTATCGCTGATAGATACCTTGCTCCCGCAGCCAAGGAACTCAGCGGATTGAAAGAGGTTGATGTCCGTTTGGAACAGGATGCCATCGAGGAGCTCATCAAATTTTACTGCCGTGAGAGCGGAGTCCGAAACTTGAAGAAGCAGATCGAGAAGGTGTACCGAAAGGCTGCCCTCAAGATTGTGCAAGATCTTGGTGAAGATGTTCTGTCGGAAGAAGAGGCACTAACAACAGAAGGCAAACAAGCAAAGGAAGAAGCCGAAAAGGAAAGCGTTGACCCTCAAGATATTATGGTTGAGCCAGAGAAGGCTACAGCTGAGACTCCCCGCGTTGCCTTGAAGGTGCCTGAAAGCGTGCACGTCAGCATCAGCAAAGGCGCGTTGAAGGACTATGTCGGCCCTCCAGTCTTCACTTCAGACCGGCTATACGACACATTCCCTCCTGGCGTGACCATGGGCTTGGCCTGGACGAGCATGGGCGGAGCTGCTCTTTACGTCGAATCCATTCTCGAGAATGCCCTTACCTACGAGTCTCGACCTGGCTTTGAGACTACCGGTAACCTTATGAACGTGATGAAGGAGTCAACTCAGATTGCGTACTCATTCTCCAAGTCTCTCATGGCCAATCAATTCCCGGAGAACAGGTTTTTCGAGAAGGCTCGAGTACATTTGCACTGTCCTGAGGGTGCTGTGCAAAAGGATGGTACGTATAATTCGCTCTCTTGTTAACAACATACTGACTTTTTTAGGACCATCTGCCGGTATCACAATGGCAACTTCCCTCCTTTCTCTTGCCCTCAACCACCCACTAGACCCAACTATTGCAATGACCGGAGAGTTGACAGTTACCGGCAAAGTACTCCGCATTGGAGGCCTCCGCGAAAAGACTGTTGCTGCCCGACGTGCCGGCGCTAAGAAGATATTATTCCCAGCGGACAACATGTCTGACTGGCTGGAACTACCTGAAGTAAGACCTTCATCCCCATACGCATGATATTATACTAACATATGGAATAGAATATCAAAGACGGCATCGAAGGCCACGCCGTCAACTGGTACTCGGACGTCTTCAACATCGTCTTCTCCGACCTCGACAAGGAAGCAGCAAACAGCATTTGGAAAGCACAACTCACCAAGCCAGCAGACGCGAACCAGCGGAACAATCACGAAGACGAGTAGTTCAAGTCCCCTTGAAGCGTTGTATTATGGCGGTTCTATGATATTTTCCTCTCCCCTTCTGAGGGGATTCGCATTGTGATTCTTCTGTCATCGTGTTGTACGTCTGTACGTTGTTGCCTGTTGGATTTGGCATGAGAAGATGCTTGCATGCATTGCTCGGAGTTTGGTTGTTTTCCTCATTTCACCTTCCACCATTATCTTTGTCCCTCGAGAGAGGGACTGGCATTATTTGCTTACCCACATCTTTGACATGATATATACAAACATGAGATGTCTTCTACGATGTATAACTTATCATGATCTTGAGAGATATACATATACTTTTTTGGTGGCATTCTTCTCCTCTCTCCTCTCCTGAAAGAAAACTCTTAGACTTGATTTTCTGCATTTGAGTTGTACATATATATATATTCGTTATACATTGAGTGTTGTATATGGTGGTTTTTTTTGAGAAACGTATGATCTTTCTATTAGGTGTATGGAAACATAGGGGGTCATTGTCTGCACGGCCAGCATCAATCATGCCTCAGGCACAACAAACGGAATATCAACAAAGACTTCACCACGAGTTTCGTGCTGGCCAATAGTAGCTAGCCAGAGCTCACCTTATTACACCCGTCGAGTTCCTCCCTCATCTTTTCTCTCTCTCACCCTTACTCTCCCAAAGCTCTCACTCTCTCTACTCCCCGGGGCTTCTCTATATCCTCACTCTCTCAACACCCTTCCTCTCTCTCCACGCTTTCTCCAAGTGAACCAATCTGTCGCCATCGCGCTTTCCAATTCAGGAGGACTACAGCTCACGTCAGAGACAATCAACCCTCGCAAGATGTCTCTGATCAAGTCTATACATCCCGTTCCAGACGTCACTGGCGTCGTCAAAAGCATCCGTGAACTGATAGACTATGAGAACTGGGATATATCGTACGACCCACGCGAAGTCGACGAGGATGACTCGCTTGACATCCGGCACCTAGCGAACATGTTGCGTGTCTTACTTGAGGTAAAATCTCTATACCGCTGCTTGCGATTTTCACGTCTGCTCATAATTTCTTGTGCTTTATAGCAGCCCAAACTCACCCCCTTCCTCCTAGAGTTAAAGGGCGGCGTTGAAGAACGAATCTACGAAGTCAAAAAGCCGCAGTGGATTTTCTGCCTTGAGCGCAGTCGTAAACGTGGAGCTATTTGGACAGATGGCGTTCGAACATGTGAAATCGAAGAGTTTTCGGTTCTTTATTGTCCGAATGGGAAGTTCATAGCCGACGAGGTATGTGGAGGTCTGTATTTTGGACTGTGGTGAATCTGTGAATCTCAAGGGCCTGGTACAAAGATCTTCAAAGAGGAATGGCTAGGGTAGTCCAGCAACAACATGGCCTAGATGAGGTCTGGCAATGATACAAATTCAATGGATGTGGTGACGAAGAGCTTCGAGCACCAGGGAGGAATGGATAGGGTTGTCTAGGACCAGCATGGGGTAGATGAGGTCCAGCAATGATATGAATACAGCAGATGTGGAGGCTCGTCTTTGGACTGGCTTGAAGTTGAGAAGGGAGACTGGTTACGAGGAGCTTCGAGGAGAAATGGCTAGGATTACAGGAATAGCATCGACAGAACTATCAAATGAATGCACAAGTCATTCAAGAACATTCAAAAGCAATGTATTGTCTGCTCCATAGATATCCAACAAATAAACCCTTTCCATTCTCATAGTTACCACAACCCAAGGACATACTTGCAAAACAAAGCCTCAAAACAAGAACAAACCCTCTTAACAAAGTCCAGAAAACAAACAATACCAATAAAGACTCCATCACCACAAAGTCCTGGAGCTTTCCACTCAAAAAATCTGACACATGCAACTGTCGCATGTCATAAAGGGCTTTGAAAGGCATGGAAAGCCCTGGAAGAAGGATTGCAAGATAAATAGCAGGCCAATGTCCACTTCCGCTGTTCAAATACTTAGATAGGCAGATCTTCACTGAGCTATTTGTCTACATATCGGATTTCAATATATTTCCCTACTGCCCAGTGGCCTACGCGGCGACTCTCTGATCAACGCCGGCTGTATATAGGTGATTCGATTTATAACCACCGCGATTTCCAAAATAAACTCTCCAAGATGTTCCTGATCCATACTGTCCATCCGCTGCCAGACGTCCCTGACGCCATAAAGGACATGTGCGGACTGCTGGATTCCATGGAGAATAAGACTTCAAGTGGTAGTGACCATTTGGAAAGAATAGTCAACATACAAAAAGTAGGTTTTTCCACAACTGCCAAGCCCATCACGAACATATTGCTTATTATTAAATAATTGTAATAGGCGTCAAGGGGCTCCTGTACCCGGATGGTTATAAACGGCGACCGTCCGGACCGTAAGGAATTCGTCGTCGATCAGCCAATGTGGATAGTCTGCCTCTTCTATGGCCGTAGTAAGAAAGCTACTTGGACTCAGGGTAACCGAGAAATTGAACTTACGGAATACACGGTTGTGCATTGCGACCAGGGCATCGTCAGGGCTGCCCCGGGATGTTCTCTCATGTGTATGATGTTTCGTAGTGCGGGCCCGGCGGGGGAGGCTGGACAGGAAGGTGTTGAGCGTCAGGGGAATTGACTGAGAGGTCTGGCAGTAAACGAATCCGACAAATATGAAGGCTGCATTTGGACTATGGTGAGCTGCATGGGAGCTTGAAGGGATAATCGGAACCAGACTCGATCTACTATACGAACAAACAATCATTCAAGAACATTCAAAGCAACATATTCTTCTCTGCTCCAAAAACCCCATTGCTATCGATATTCCCATATCTAGGTAGTTACAGGCCCCGACAACCCATGAGATGCTAAACAAAAGAAACCGAAACCAAAGCCTCAAAACAAGAACCAGCCCCCCTTTAACAAAGCCCTAGACAATAAACGAAATACCAATAAAGACTCCACCACGACCTCGGGATTTCCCTGCTTGCCAATAGTACTTACCAGAGCTCGCCTACGCGGTGGCTCTTTAGGCACTATCAAGTGTACAGCTTTACATAGTGATCTCTGTCTCCTTCCTTCACAACGAGCCACAGGAATAGACAACTAGAGATAGATGGGCCAGCACCAGCATAGACTTGATGATGTGGCTAGGTAGTTCCCCAGTATCATCAAATAAACATGCAAGCCATCTAGGAACATTTAAGCAATATATTCTCTGCTCCAACCTATAACCCATTCCTATTGATATTCCCATAGTTACAGGTTCCTAACAACCCATGAGATGCCAAACAAAGGAAACCAAAACCCAAGACAAGAAAGAACAAGACTAACTCCCCTCGGTCTCAAAGCAAAGTCCCAAACAAAAGAGCAGGCAAGAAATAAAACCCAACAGAAGATAGCCCAGTTTGCTGGCTGTCTGTCTCATGCAAAGAAAGTCGTTAAGTCGTAATCCCTACCTAGGGAGAAGGAGGTAGATATAGATAGATAGATGGAAAGGGGGATGGAATGAAGAAATCTGAAGTCAATGCTATATATATCAAAACATCAGAGAATAGAACAGAAACAAGAAATAAAAAAGGGGAAGGATATTAACACAACCATAACGAAATAGAAAGAAAATTTAAAGCTGTAATAAAAGGGGAAAAAAGCAATCCAAGCGCCTCTTTCTCTCAATAGATTCAACAAGGAAAGACAAGCAGACAAAACAGATTATAAAAGAAACCCATACCGTCCCACCACGAGAACCCAAAGGAAAAAGTTTTGAGCAAACTCCAAAGAAATGCGCTGCAGTCTTTGATCACGCCAAAAAACAAGAAACAAACGATAGAAAGAGGACGCCCAGATGAAACAATGAGTGGTATCCGCTGGTAGTGAAAGTCTTAAGATGAAAATAAATCGGAACGAGCATTCTTTTGTTGTTGAAATTTGTAGTCGATTGTTGTTTCGACTGGATATCGGTTTTGTTGAATAGGTATTTTCACATCAAGATGTGGTTGTGGGCATAAAGTTAGGCTATGCCTTCATCCGGTCGCGGTGGTTGATTTGCGACGCCGGGTTGATCGGTAAGACCGAGTCTAGGAGGTGAGTTATCGGCGGCAGATTGGCTGGTTTGACGCTCTTCACTTGTGGAAGGGCAGGGTTTATGGGGAGTCGAGAGCCAAGGAGCGAGCTATCTTGTTGCTTGCTGCTATCTTCCGTGGTCTGTGCCTTGGCCACGATATTTTCGTTGACGAGTGGCGTTTTGGTCTTTTGTGGTGCGACGGAGATATTGGTGTTTGACAAGGCTGGCGTCTTTGCAGTTGGTGAGCTCTTACTGCTGTCTTCGGTGGTCTGCGTCTTTACCATGATGTTCTCGTTGACGAGAGGTATTTTGGTATGTTGTGATGCCGCAGAGCTGTTGGTGTTGAAGGGGGCAGATGTCTTTGGGGTTGGAGAAGTCCTACTGCTGTCGGCGGTGATCTGTGTCTTGGCTACGACGTTCTCGTTGACAAGAGGCGTCTTGGTATTTTGTGATGCCGCAGAGGCACTGTTGGTGTTGCGAGGAGCCGACGTTTTTGCAGTTGAAGAACCCTTGCTGTTTTCCGCAGTTTTGGTCGCGATGTTCTCGTTGACGAGAGTTTTCGTATTCTGTGACGCCGCAGAGATGTTGGTGTTTAGAGGCGTCGTCGAAGTTTTTGTGGCTGGCGATGTCCTAGGGGGCTGCTTGTCAAGAGAATCTATCGACTCTGCCATATGTGGCACCGTGGACGGAGTGGACTTTGACGCCGACGGGGAGCCTCTATTTTGAAAGTTTCCAGCCTCTTCATTACTTCCAGCCTTGCCTTCATGCAATTGGAATTCACTGCTCGACTCCCGGTCAACATCCCCAACTGAAGATGGCACAACCGGCCTGCTAAGATTGGAGCTACGGCCGCTTTGTAGCTCCTGCGAATCGTGTGGCTCGTGGGTGTTGTCTCTGAGAGCCTCGAAATCCTCTGCAGAGAACATGTCTGGATTCACCAAATACTGCGTGCCATTAACTTCCACCTCTTCGAACCTCGGCTCAACCCGCACATCTGGCGAAGGCCTATTGAATTCAAAGTCGCTTTGGGAAATAGATCGGCGACCATCTGGGTTTGGAGACGCGCTTGAAGGGAGATATGTCGACGGTTGGTAATCGCTGGGGGGAAGAACGTGGGAAGATGATGGTCGACGGCCCCGAGGTGGATAGTCAATCTCCTGTTCGTATTCGGCGGGGGTTACGTAGACGACGCTCGGTCGGTTGGGGTGGTGCTCCTCATCGAGACAGACCGAGTGCGTCTGCGCGTCTAATTGGATTGCATCGTAGACCGGAGGGCCAGCGGCGTGGACGGCCCATGGAGGCATGACAGGCTGCTGTTCCTTAGGATCCGCTGGAAACATGGCCAAAAGCTCCTTTGCAGACAGTCGATCGCGCGGACGATCGCTGAGACAGTGGGCAATAACCCTCCTGTAATAATCTGGTATTTTGACATCGACAGGTATGAATAATGGGCGTGGTTGGCGCTCTGGTTCGTCTTCTTGCATTGCCAATGCCCACAAAGTCATGCCTAGCTGGAAAAGGTCTGACTTTACGCCGATGTACATGGATATTCTCTGGTTGCTCTCTATTTTGGCCGCAATTTCGGGCGGCTCCCATCCAACTGGACATCCTCTCCTGTTAATATCGATAATCTTTGCGTTGTCATTTCCGTCAATGACAATATTCGACAATGTAAAGTCGCCCTGCACATAACCGGCTTCGTGAATCTCGCACAATCCCTGTATAATCTGTCGAGCCCACCGTTCTCTCCGTGACAAAGGCAACTGACCGCGAAAATCATACAACACATCTACTAATGCGCCCTGTTCCGCGTAACTTATTAACAAGCCCTTGACTTTTTCACGATTGTCGTCCACAATAATGCCCTCGAATTGGATCACACTTTTGGATCCATACAATGCATGGAGGGCGTTGATTTCATACAGAAATTCATCAACAGTGTCCGGCCCGGGTATTTCCTTCTTGATATAAGACTTTCCATCTAATCGAACCTTATACACAAACCCAGAGAGATGCGAGTCGAAAACGAGATCGTACTCTGGAATTTGGCGTCCTCCCAGATGCCGCACGCTGGAGAGAGGCGGGTACGGGATGGTTTCGTTCACGTCCTCCGTGACGTGCACATGCAATCGGCCATCGCTCGTTTCGAGTTTGAGGTTTGTGACCGTGTCATAAAACTGGATTTCCTGAAGCGATTCCCGAATCGATTCATATATGCGGGCACTCTTGTCCCGCTGGTAATGTAGCTCCTTCAAATCCTGCTCCAACGAGTCCGGCGGAGCATCTCTATAATCGCACGATATCGTGACCCTCCGCCATCGGTTCGGCTTCTCTGCATATGTCACGAAAAATTTCTCGCGCTCAGACTTGTCTCGAAAATGCATGCTCAAGTTCAAGATCCATTTCCTCTCCAACTCTTGCTCCAAACCGTCATCCACGCCGTCCACGCCGTCCACCTGCAAACTAGCATTGTCATAGTGATTATATGGCCCCGAATCCACCGGTGACAGAGTGGCTGTATCTCGCAAATAATCGTGTATCGACTCATCATCCCGCGGTCCTACGGCTGACATCTGCTCGTTCCACGAGCCCACCTCGGGCGCTGATAGTCGAGCCATGGTTACGGGTGCCGGCGAGTGTGTTCGTTGCACACTAAGGGTCCGGCGACGGTCCGCAGACTGGGTACGACGGTGCTCCGACTCTGTATTATCCTGCTGATCCGAGTTATGGCGACGGAACGTAGTCGGTCGATGCAGGCCCACGGCACCGACTTTGCGAGATATCCTCCGGTGCAGGTTTCCGCGGTGGTCGTTCGTCGGGGAGCTCGACCCGGAGGTGTCGTCCCGGTGCAGCCATCGTGACAGGCCCAGTCGCTGCCACATGCTTGGTTTCGTCGGCGCCGGCGGAGGCAGCGGTACGCGGTCGGGCTGGGGTTCAAAGTTGAAGAAGCTCGGAGAACTGCCGGCTGAGTTGTCGCGGATAGTGATGGCCATGAGGCTGGCTCAGGGGGCTCGACTGTCCAGGCAGATATTATCGGGTTCAAACGCGTCCGCTAGCACGCACAGGAACCTGGACAATCGGCGACACTCAGCAGTGCCCGTCCATAAGACGAGAGTCTGGCTGGGCAGTCGCCCGTAAGCTTGAAAAAGAAAAGATTAATAACAAGCAGGCAGCGAAGGGGAGCTCACCCCTTGGCCCCTCAATCGGCAAGAGTTGAGGCGCAAGGGGTACGTATCGGCGACGGTCCGGATGGATAAGGAAGGATGAGGGGTGGTGGGCCGTGGAGCCGGTCCTTCTTTCCGTACCACAAAAGAGAACACTGGGAACAGCACAGAGCAATCGATGAACTAATTAATTAGTATTCAGTACTGGTGTGACTGATTGATGTGACTGTGGCTGAGTGTTGTCGGAAGCCGAGACACGACGTAGCACAACACCACACGTTTTAGAGTCCAGAGGCGAATGGCGGCTGGAAGAGGTACTGAAACAATTGCATGGACGAGACGAGTGTTGATTGGTGTGCTGCACGAGTGAGACCGGTGAATAATATTCGATATTCGATATTCGATGCAGTAGAATTTGTCGATAGAAAAATTTTCTTCTGTTGCAAAACTGACCGCTAATTCGGGTCAGGAACGGCGTTTCTAGAGTAACAGTGTTTGTGCCAGGCAGCAATCGATGTATAGCCAGGGGCGCTCTGATATTCACAGCAGTGGCAAATGTATGGCGAATGTATGTCGAAAAACCACGGTACAGTGTCTGTGTTGATGCGGCAACAAAGTGCCTTCTATGTATGGAAGAGAAAATATTTGCCTGCTGGATGTTTTTCTCTCTTGCAAAGCTCTGCTGCACGGCGGCCTGACCAGGGGGCGCTGGTGTCGTCGGCTGGTCTGAGTGTACCTGGGCACTTAATAGCGCAGGAAAAAATTTTCCCTGTCTTTCGGGGCCGTTAATAAGTGATACACTCTGTCCAGAGTCCTGAGCACAACTTTACAAATAAAAAGGAAAGGGAAAAGAGAAAGGAGAAAAGAGTAATAGAAGGTGAAAGGACCGCAGTGATCTATCACAGTTGTCCCCGCGCGTCCGACGTGGCCCTTGAGCAGTCAAGCGAGGAGAGGTGATTGGACTATGGCACTACAATATACACACATTATGTGTTCCTCGCCGGAGGGCCAAATCATGAAAATCCTCCTATGATGACGAAGGATTCCTAGCTTACTTATTATTAACATGCAACCTCAACGGTTAGCAGGGAGTGCTGGCATTGCGACTTGACTATTGATTATTAAGATACCACAAAAAGGACAAGCATGGGTGTGCAGGTCACATCTAGCGTACGCTTTCCTTTATCTTCCGATGAGTAGTATACTCCGTGCCACCCCGGTAATAATAATATCAACCCGTCCGTGGACACTGTACGTACTACGGAGTGTGTACGGAGTACTCCGTTCTGTGGAGTAGCATTCAGTGAGTCAGAAGAAAGTAGATGCCTACCGGAAATCTGCCGAATGATCACTCTGTCATTGATGCGTTGGTACTCGATCAGAACTGCGACAAGATTCACTCACAGAATGGGTGAACCCTTACGATGAATGGCCAATTCGCATCGACCTGCGCGCTAGTCTTATGCGTGGCTCCAATTGACCGGGGGGCCCTATGGCTTGTCTTTGCGTAGGTACTAGTATTAGCCTATTAGGAAGGTAAGCCCCGCAAGCGCTGCCTTGCAGGAAAGAAAATACTTTTTTTAAGAAAATTGTCCTCTTCAAGTGCTACTTACTACTTACTTATCTCGCGATCGATACCCCCACTGTAATCAGTGCATGAACTGGATAAAGAGTGAAGTATATACTTAAAGTACTGTACGTACTACGTAGCGATGACGGTTACATATTGAAAGACTGGCTCGATCGCGGGCCGAGGCGGGAAGGACCGATCCATTCCGTCCCACCAGGACTATTTTTACCGTTCTTCACCCACCATCATTAGCACTACATTTTATGATTTTAAATCTGATAAATAAACTTGAATTGAATATAAATTCTTGCATGGAATAGACTGATTCAACTAGACACCAGGGAACGTTTCAGGTCAGGTGACTACCCCTCACCGTTCCCAAAACAATACTGTATACCGAAATCCTTCCTTGGCCCCAGCAACGAGGTGAAACCAGCAAACGAAATTTTTCTTTCCAAGTTACACAATTCTCGGGCTAATTGCTGTCATTATGGACCCTACAGTTTCATCTTGAGCACGTAGAGCGTGTTATCATACGCTGCTTGTATAGATAGATAGATAGTCAGCAACAACACCATCATCAAGTTTGAACAACGACGACATACAACACAAAGAGTTGACTACAGACTAAGATAACCTCGAATCCTCCAGTCCTGTTTTCAAAGTGATGCTTCCAATTGCCCGAAGTATGCATGTCAGCTACCAATGACCCGATAGAACGGTTGTGGGGTCACCTCAACCCTCACCACGATAATCAGGATTGGATATTACTACCCTTCTGGAAGATCGATCTTCTTAAGCTTGGACGCTCTTTATCTGCCTCAATATAATAGGTGGATAGTGACGACAACTCTCGTTGGTCTGAGAAGCGACGTTGAAGCCAGCTCCCTCCGACTTGGGGCTGTGCGAGGGGCTTGGGTACGAGCTTGTTTAGGAAGGAGTCTGGAAATCGAACCCCTGCTGCATCTTATCATTTAGCTCTTACTGCGTGCTCTTACAGCGTGCAAAACGGATATCGTGATTTCCTAAAAGGGGAATTCCTGCATCGATTCGTCATTTCTACCTAGGTACGGAGTGGATGTCGTATACATATGCTGTACTACGATGGCAGCTGGGTCTGTTCTCGTGTTGCTGATACATAGGTAGCATAGCCTCGATGAATATATATATATATATATATATATATACGCGAATATTAACCGAGTATCTAAAACGCAGACCGGTTCATTCCTTAGTTTCAACTTTCAATTCCGATCCAGCTTCATAAACATACCTAAAGTCATCACCTTACCCCTCCCGATGTCCCCGGTCCCCCGGCTCCAAAGTTGGAGTTGGAGTAGACACAGGACTAAGCATAGGGCTAGCCATGTATCTAACCCGGCCCGGCTTCCGACCCTTCACCCATCCATCGCGCATACAACTAGTCAGCCTCACATATATTGATGCCCGAACCGCGTCGCCTTGTCAGGTGCGGTATGTCCTTCGGGCACGGCCGGTGCAGTTTTCCTTTCCGAGTTAGCTCTACGTACCTAGGCAGTATATCTGTATATCTGTATGTATGCAAGTATGTATGCATGCAAATGTACATGTACATGTACATGTGGGAAAGCAAATACTGTTCAAAGGGGAAGTGTGAGTCATGCAGTTCAGTAAATGAATAGTAAATGCATGCATCAATAGAAAATTTCCGATGTCGATGTACACGAAGCACCTAATTTTAGACTAGACAAACGCTGTACCTAGGTAGCTTGTGCACTATAATGCAGTGATTTGACTGACGCAAAATGCGTACCTATATAGCAATATAAATTCCACCAGCAGATCGACGGCAAAAAACAGATCCGCCGCATGCGTTGATAATATTCTTTGGAGCTATTAGAGGCTGTCTCGTATCGGATTTTGATTCTGGCGGTGCGTCAGAGATATACTTATACACCTATGCTATACACCTAGATATTAGTTGAAGGTATGGTTTGAAGTAGACGAATTGTGTTGCTGCATAGGGCAACGTTTTGGCTGGAGGAATGCTATTCGTTGTAGCTTATACCTCGGTACGGCTTGTGGCTCTGGTTAGAGCTCCTGGTTAGGTGCTTCAATACGGGTTTGATATATCTATCTAATCAAGAACCACGGATTTATCTCAGGGTATGTATGATTCCAATCTGGTCGAGGTCTGGATTAAGCATGAGCGGGCATTGCGACAGATTGAGAGTTACTTGGGAATCTCAAGCGGAATAAATCCGAACGATGCAAGGTGTCTTTTCAACTAACTGCAAGTGAATACCATGTGTGTTCATGTGATAACTTGCCAACTGCAGGTCCAAGTATGACTCACTCTGCATTGCCAGCATCGAGTAAACAAGATGCCCCTTTTGTTCAGAAGAAGTGCTAAGCAATGGACGGCATGGCAATGATGAGCAACATTATACTCAGAGAACTCACATAAGTTCCAATTGACTACAAATCTCGCGATGCCGTCGTTAAATCCAGACATCCATCTTGCGCCTAGCAGGTTCCTTATCTTTAGGACCTCGTGTACATGCTGACACTGGCACGTAGCAATAGCCAAGCGTGTCTGGCCTGGCCCAAGGAATCCCCAAATTAGGTGTAGGTCAAAGGTCTAGTACACTTATACTAGGATTAGATTTTCTTAGGCTGGTGGGTTTAGATTCTACTACTAGCACGGCTCTTGCCTATTACCTAGGTAGTGTTCTTACTATTGAGGCTAGAATCTTAATATGGACCTGATTAGAGAATCAACCCTCGAACTCAACGAAATATAGTTGCAAGACTCAATTAATTTTGGTCTTGCTGGTTAGTATTTTGTTGAAAATCACAAGTGTATGACGGGTCCTTATTTAAGAACTCGAAGATAGTTCAAGCACACTGTGTGCATTCTGTAACTACACTTAAGCTCCTAAGTACAGAACTTTGCCCCTGTATTCTATTTTACTGGGGTCGATTGGCCGGATCACTTGGAAAGAAAAGAAATTCCAATATATATCACACACAGAACCAGCCACAGATCCGATTAACCTTGAGCTAGTAGTAACATGTAGATTTCAGCGAAGTACAGTCGACACTGATAATACACGCGCTGTTAATGGCTTCTTTACAAGAAAACTTGCGCATCATGTCTGATCTCTACGGATGATATGTAGCGTTCCGAAACTTCCGTCGTTGAAACGAGCAGTGAATCAGCAGTTCTTTAAAAACAGGGCAAGTTAATCGCAGTCCTCCGGCGAACTATAATCTGACAGATTATCCGAACTGTGAGTCACTGGATTTGTAGCAATGTTTTCTTCAGGTATTCCTGTATACTAAACGTTTATATAGAGATGCCGTCTTGACTTGGCAGAGATTCAGGTTAAAACCGTCGCAACCAATAAATATCACATGGAAGGATGAAAATGTTTGTGATCGAGTATAAATTCTAAGATCTAAATGTAGTGCATTTATTTCAAAAGAGGGGCATTTTATATTGCGGTCGCGAGTGCTGCCTAGGGCCAAGAACCTTGGAATGACTCAGGTCAGCCTCGTGCGGCTTAAAACCTAGCCATTTCCACCTGTCAGCTTCATTCAAATTTACTACCTACAACATATTTTGCCACAATAATGCTACCATACTTCACAGACTCTGGCTCTGACTCCGACTCTGATGCTGTCCTGGTCGGTCCAGACGATGTTCGTGATTTCAACGAAGAAAACATCCTCCCTCTTCCCGCAGATAAACTCAAGAATGTCAGAGATTGGCTACAGCCCACGCCCTATGACCTAGAGAGATCCGAGTTTTCAAGGCATCTTACATCGTACCTCCAGGGCACCGGCCAGTGGCTCGTATCCACAAGAACATATAAACAGTGGCATCAAGGCGATGACAATGGCCTTCTTTGGATCAAAGGCATACCGGGATCGGGCAAGTCGGTCATGGCCGCCTCGATAATCCAGCGGCTGCGCCAGGAAAAGGTTCCAGTTCTGTACTTCTTCTTCCGACAGATTATTGACGCAAATCATCAACCGGTGGCCGCGCTGCGAGACTGGCTTTGTCAAATACTCTCCTTCAGCCCGCCCTTGCAGGTCAGGTTGAGAGATGAATATCTAGAGAAAAAACGCCATATTGATAGTGTAGCTGTGGCCGACCTTTGGAAAGACCTCAAATTTGCGCTGTCTGCCTTTCCCAAAGTCTACTGTGTCACAGATGCGTTAGACGAAATGGACCAAGGCAATAATGACTTTCTCCATTCCTTGGCCGAGCTAGGCCAGTGGCGCCCTGCAAATGTCAAAGTCCTCATCACCTCACGCCCAGTCATCGCGGTCGAGTCTCCCCTACGGCGTCTTAATATACCTCAGGTCCAGTTGGAGGAACGACTAGTGGATATGGATATTGCTGCCTATGTGCAGTACAGATTGCGGAACTCGTCTGTTTCCCATGAATATTGGAATCTAGTAACTGAAGCTGTCCCCGGTCGGGCAAATGGACTCTTTTTATATGCAAAGCTTTCAATGGATGCCTTTGTCAATCCCGGCGCCGATCCTCAGGAGGTACTAAAAATGTTGCCTGCGGATCTGAACGTCATGTATAACGATCTATTGCGTGAGCATGCGAAGCAATCAAAAGTTCCAGACGAGTTCCAGCTACTCATCTTGCAATTTGTCACACATGCTACTCGACCCCTCCGTCTGCTAGAAGTCGCCGAGATGGCCAAAGCTACCCATGTTCCATTTGCAGACTACGGTTTGAAAGAGATCAAGGACCTGGTTCGAGCTGCTTGTGGCCCACTACTAGAGATCCTTCATGATGAGACCGTCTCTGTTGTCCATCACTCGTTTACTGAGTTTCTCAAAGGATTCACTCGCTCAAACCCTCTGGATCATTCGACCTATCCTATCCTGGAGGCCGGACCGACTAACCAGCGTCTTGCCATTGCATGCATGGACTATCTTACGTCTGGCTGCCTGGATAAAATTGAGATAAAAAAACGAAGTAGGAAGGAGGAATATTTCGGACCTAAAAAGGCTGAGCAGAGTGGCACCAGACTCCAGTTCCCATTTCTCGAATATGCAGCTGCCAATTGGTACATACACGCCCGTCGCGCAGTCCTCGCCGGTGCAGATATGTCATCGTTCTATATGACACTGGACGATTTCGTTGCGAACAAGCAGAGATTTGTTGCCTGGTTGGATCTCGACTGGCCGGAAAACGTGATCCAAGGCCTTACACCACTCCACGCTGCGGCTCGCACTGGATTGGCTCAATATGCTAAACACTTGCTCCAGGACAGAGATGCTGACCCTAACGCCAAGAGTAATCGTCGCGACCCTCCTCTCTATTGGGCCGCTCTAAGTGGCCATGCGGATGTTGTGCAGGTTCTTATTGACGGCGGCGCGGATCCGGATGGAGAGGCAAACGAAGGATACAAACCCCTTCATAAAGCTGCTAGCCATAACCACGCTGAAGTGGCCAAGGTTCTGCTTGCGGCCGGTGTTGATCCACTCACGCCCAAAACGAAAGAGACACCAGGCAGAATGTGTGGCAATGACCCAAGATCGATTGGTCATACCCCGTGGAGGTATGCCTGTGAAAATGGACAGACTGAGACAGTGGCTGAATTCCTGCCATATATGAAAAATTCCGAGGACATGGAACAAGGCCTTTTCTGGTCGATAGAAGCACAAAATGCGGCCTGCGTGGATCTGATCGTTCGGCAGCCAGACATAGACATTAATTGCAAGTGGCTAGGAAAAACTGGCCTTTTCCAAGCATGCTGCACAGGGGACATCAATACGATAAAGGCTCTTCTCAAAGCAGGGGCCGATCCCAATATTCTTTGTGATGATTTTGCGGGTGGGCTTGGGCGCATGTTTTCTCATAGACACAGGTCACATAGAGATCCAAAGCAGACTAATGAACAAAGGGGCTACACTGCTCTGCATGCTCTATGCTTCATCCGCGGCAGCATTGATCACCGTCGGCCTGCAGCAACTTCCGTGCCACTCCTCCTAGAAGCTGGTGCGAATCTTCATTTGAAGTGCCCAGAGGGTAGAACCGCCTTGCATTTTGCATGTTCAAAAAACATACAAGTCGTAAAACTGCTATTGGATGCAGGCGCAGACCCGACCGCAGAAACTGATGACGGAAGAACAATACTACACACTGATGGGTCCACGGACAAGGAATTGCTACCTATACTGTTGGGATCAGGACTTGTCGATATCAATGAGCTGATGACGAAAGGAGAAGAAAGTCCTCTCTACCTTCGGCTTCTGGGTAATCATCCTGAATCTGTTATTGAGCTCCTCAAGTACAACCCGGATGTGAATATGGCAAGATCCGATGGCAATCGCCCGCTTCATGTGATTTTCAATCAACCGTCATCTTCTTCTAAAAAAACTGTCTTGGACGCCCTACTCTCAGCCGGTGCTGATCCAAATCTGCAAAATGCGAAGGGCAAGACACCGCTACATTTAATGAGATACTTTCCCGGGCTTGAATCAGTATCCAAGCTTGTCAATGCGGGTGCAGACCTTGAGGCCCGAGATTTGAAAGGTCAAACTGCTCTTTTCAAGAATGCCATGACTGACGGCATAGACGGTGAAAAAGGTACGCTTTCCAATACCCTAGTCAAGTTGGGCGCCCGACTTGATACACGGGACAATAAGGGCAGGACTTTGTTACACCGAGTTGTCACACGCCCAAGTAGTTTGGACTATCTGCTAGCTGTAACAGATTTCGATCCTTCTGTTGTTGACAATAAAGGAAATACACTCTTCCATGAGGCCGCAGCGAAGAATCGGCTTCGTGACCCACTGCAAGTATACGTTCATCTGAAGAAGTTGGGGGTTGATATTGATCAACCCAATAATCGTGGCAAGACGGTATTACACAAGATGTGCGCAAGGGAGAGCAAGAGCTACGGCTGGTACTCTTCTACGAAGACTGCTTTCGACTTCGTCATCGACGAATCCAAGAATCTAAATCCTCGCGACGTTAATGGAATCCAGCCCCTGCATGTTGCCGCTGCCGTCTCCGAGGATTATGTTTTCAAACTTCTCGATGCTGGGGCGGATGTGTTCGGAACCACAGGTGAGGGCATGACGGTGCTCCATGTTGCAGCTCGAGCCCGAAAACCTGGTGCCATTGGCCTTGTTCTTTCAAGGCTTGCTCATGTAGAAGATGCCACATTCAAAGCCTTCATCAATCAGAAAAGTGCAGAGGGGGACACGGCGCTTCACTATGCTTGCCGCGCTGGCCGTCTCGAAAGTGTTGATTTATTGTTAGATGCTGGTGCAAATCCTAATTTACCTGGCAAATTTGGATACACGCCACTCAGGGCATGTGCTGATTTTGAAGTCGAACAATCACGGTGGAGAATAATTGTTGAAAAGGACGATGCCCACAAGGAGTACGGCCAAGAGGGCAGTACTACAGCTAGAAGAGGAGGTAGTATCCTCCTTGATCGGCCACCGACTGCTGATGATCTTGGAGAGTGCAAATGGCGCAGTCATGGTATAAAGCAGGAGTGCGATTCAACCCGTCTAGATGAAATTTTAGTCTCTTTGGTTCTTCACGGCGCAGAACAAAGCTCCCTTCGCGAGGCATTCCACGCGGCTGTACTCCACCAACGAGACTATACCGCCGAGTGTCTGTTAAGATTACAGTCTCAATTTTTTCCAAATGTAAATCTTCTCGAAGGAATAGATAGTGAGGGCTATGTTTCCTCCAAGTCTCGCCTGGAAAGTGAAAGGTTATCGTTGAGGCAGGAAGAGAGTAAGAACAACAGTCGGCAGACCAGCGATGAATCCCGCCGTCAATGGCGAGCTTATTATTTACGGAAACTACTGGGCCTTCGTCAATATGGAATGCTGGAGGAAACGATGTCAAAGATAAATATTCTCGAACTTGTTGACGAGTTCGAGATTTCTCTCCTGGACACCCTTGTGCATTTTGGCCTGTCAGATGTCCTAAAGCGTGTCTGTACCCGTAAGGTGTTGAAATTCAATGATAATGAGTGGTGCAATCAAGCGGAGACTGCTAATATGATTGACAAAAACTCGACACGGCCACTTCTTATGGCCGCCTGCTGGCGAGAAATCCCCAATATGGCAGTGGTCCGGTTCCTTGTCGAAGATATGGGCGTTGATATCAGTGCCAGTAAGAAGGAATTTGTCCGCATTGGCAAGCAAGGCAAGCGCGTACCAGGTAATAGCGTTTTACATGATATTGCCCAGGGCAGGACCTGGTGGAATGTACACGAGGCGCTACCTTACCTGATCCGAAAAGGGGCTGACCTGGAGGTGCGCAATGAGAATGGAGATACTCCATTGCACATTGCCGTGAAGGAAAGAATGTATAAGGGCGTCTTTTTCAAGGATGCAGTAAGAATTCTTCTGGAGGGTGGCGCAGATGCCAATGCTGTGAATTACAAAGGGGAATCATGCCTGTCAAAAGCCGGCACCGATACTGACCTGATCAAGTTGCTTCTATCGCACGGCGCTAAGGTCACCCAAGCAGCCATATTATCCGCGATTGACCTCGAGCAAGTTGAATTATTGGAATTCTTCCTCGACCAGGGAGAAGACATTGCTAATGCTACTGAAAGTCCGGAAAGCATCCGAGTACATGAGACGTCCCCAAGTCCGAAAATCAAAATGTACCCTTTGTATCATGCAGCGTTCTACAAATTTCAAGTCAGTGAGAATGACAATCCTCAATTAAGCATGATGACAGCGCTGCTTCGCCATGGTGCAGACCCATACGCCACTTTTGTCAAGAGTTATCCGGTTGACGACGTATCATCCGACGGATCGTCCGACGATGATGAGACGGGAGATGAAGATGGCCCAGAACCACAGTGGACATCTGAAACTTGCACCATCATACATGAGATTTTGGAGAGAGGACGGGTAGCTGAGCCACTATTTGACCTTCCATCCCTTCGGCTTGAAACACGAGATGCCGAAGGCAAAACATTGCTTTTGGCCGCTTCTCGAGGAGGCCATATAAAGCGAGTTGAGGACCTTCTCGCCCGTGGAGCAGACATCACTGCGCAAGATCACGAAGGCAGAACTGTTTTGCATAATCTCATGAAAAATGGCATCAGAGAGACAGAACCCAAGCGCATCAAGGCTCTTTTCAACCAGAACCCCAACCTCATCCACATACCTGACAAAGCCGGTGATACTCCACTCCACTACGTGCTGAAATCACGGGAAATAAACCTCGACCATGTCGATCTGCTGCTCGAACACGGCGCCGATCCGCTTCAACCAGACTCGAATGGCAACACGGCCCTCCATTTCTTCGCCAAGAAGCCCTTTACCTTCAAATCACGTATTGAACAATTTCAAGGCCTTGGGGTGGACATCAACGCACGCAACAAAACGGGCAATTCCCCGATCTTCGAGTATATTGCACACGGCCGGCTGAGAGCTGGAGGGCGTAACGCGTCCTTTTACAACAAAGAACTCGAGAACCTTGACAATGTTCACCATTTGCGCTATTTCAAGGAAGTTGGGACTGATTTCTTCATACGCAATAATACGGGCTCGTCACTGCTTCATATTTTGGCTGGCCGGCAGCTGGATAGACCCTTTGGCAGGCCCTTTGAGGAAGAGATGAACGCGCCGATTGAGAATCTTGTCAACTGGTTTGAGTTCCTTACGGGTATGGGCTTGGATCCTATGCTCGAGGATGCGCAGCAGCGGACTTGTCTAGATGTTGCTGCCGCTTGTGGCAATGAGCATATTTTGAGGTTGTTTCAGAAGAAGCCTGTCGATCAATATTTGGATGCTTAGCTCTGCTCAGTGAGTAAAAGCAGCAAGAGAATAGCACTGAAATAGAAAGAGGAAGCTACAGAGTGTCAACGGATTTCCAGTACATAGGTACATAGTTTAGTGCATGCTTGGGCTTCGAAGTCTCCAAGAATCCTGGCCGATTAGCTGATGGATGCTGAGATTATTTTCAGAGATAATGGAGAGGTTGAAAAGAAAGGTTGGCCGTACTGTCATAGGAGGCTACAATAGCCTTCTCCATTCACCAAATCGGAATCGAGTGTCGACGCGAATGTCAACCACCGCCGGTGCTGCTGCTTCTACTATTTTCGGGCTACCAACTGATGACAGCGCCGTAACAACACCAAGCAGCAACTTATGGGCGTCTGCAAATAGCGAATATATGCTTGCTCAAGATCACCAGATCTTGCCTACTTTGTTTATGCTAGACAACTTCTCACAAGACCCTTCGGTGGAGTAGATGATGTTCTTTGATTCGTTAAATGTTCCTGATTGGGACAGTGTACAGAATACGCAGTATAGGTGATTCAATCTATAATTAATAAGGCGAAGCTCCAGCTATATATATTATATGTATTATTAATGGCTTGCTCTGGCTCTTATAACCTATCTTAGGCATTTAGATCTATACCTTCTAACCGCATACTAAAATGTCCTGTTATATCTATTAGCTGAGAGTTGTACCTTTAGAATGCCTAGATAACTTGGTTTAGTATACGTTGACAAACTACCTACCTAAACAGGATTTATACCGTTCAGACTGTGCGAGATTTCATGATATACCTACGAATACAGCCTGGGATGCAAATTATTGAATGCACATATATAATAGGAATTGTGTTTCTTCGCATTTCTCAATATCACTAACTAGGTACTTCGAGAACTACTAGCAATAATCGTTCCGTTTACCACGTGTGCTGAACACCACACCCCCAAGCACATGCATCCTCACAAAGTCCACATCAGTATCGATAGATCTTAGCATTGGCCAATTGGCGGAGGAGTCCCATCTCATCATCATTCTCCTGTCTCAGTTTTCGAAGCATCTCTCTGCCGTAGAGTCTTTTCACGGCTGACTTAACATGACCCTCCAAGCGCTCCAAGAAAAGTTGTTTGGCTGTCTCAAAGGATCCGTCTGGGCCTGTCAGCATGTTGCTCAACTTGCCGTCCTGTTCTTGAGTAATGTATTCATCGACCATCTTTGCAAGTGCTCGCTTCTCGACTCTCTGGGCGATCCAATCTGACGACTCAAGCTCTGCGGGTCCGTCATGGAGAGAGACGATTGACTCAAAAAGATAAGAGCTAGCATGCCCTAATTCGAAGAGAGCGGTGACTTTTGACGTCCGACTTTTCTCATAACTGTGCCAAGCAGACAACGGATTTATGTATCCAAATTGTGCACAGCAGGGATCGACTGCCCACACCTCGCCGCTTTTCAGAGTGACCCTGTATAGGTTGTGGTTATTCGGTCTCTCCCATTGGCTGCCATCGGGAGTGACGTGAACGATCCGAAATTTAAGGTTGGCTGGTGATACATTAATCTCCTCAACCTTTGAGCACAGATCTGTATCCTGATTAGCAGCGAGAATTAGACAGAATGGGGAGAAGTGAGCTCACCTGCTAAGAGTGCCTTGGCGAAGTTGTGAAGATACAATAAAACCTCAGTACAGCCCGAATATGCTAGAACTGCTTCGACCTGGCTCTGTTCCTCCTTACCCTCGAAAGAGATTGGAAACGGTCTCAGGATCGGTGGTCGTTGAAGCATTCCCCTGGCCTCGGTACTGGGAAGGTGAATTGTTGAACCTTCAACGTGCATGGAATCGAATTTCATGGTGTCCATTTGCTTGGGATAAGCATGCATGCGGATCCGATAAAAGATGCACTGGAGAAGTTGAGCAGCTCTAGCGAGACGCTTGCGAGCTTGTAATTTGCGGCATTCAGACATGTGTCGCGGCCTGTCTGCTATCTGACATTCCCTGCTGCAGTAGTATGTAGATACAGTGATTTTGTCGTAAATTGGAGCTCCTAAGCAGCCAGTGCATTTTTTGGTAGCTGGCTTGTGGCAATGAGCACAGGCACCGGTGTCTGAGCTCGACATGATGATAGCTGGTCGCTCTCGATCGTTGAATTTTTGATCGCTCAAGTGCTCGAGTGCTCGCAGGGAGAAGTGAAGTTGAGAGGGAGAGAATGAGTTGAGAGGGAGAGACTGAGTTGAGAGGGAGAGAATGAGTTGAGAGGGAGAGAAAACTGAGCAGTATTCTTCTCACTTTTCCAGTCAGAGTCAAGCATAGAGGGGTAAGGAAGGAAGATAAAAAGCCAGAAGTGCAGGATCCAAACAAGACAAGCAATATACTCACAACACAAATGCAAACAACACAAACGCAAACAAACAGAGAACAATGAAAACCAGGAAGCAGTGTTTGCAGCTGAACACGTTTGTATATCACAGGCCGTTTGTTGGAGTCATATTTTTCTTATAGGCTGCTCCAGGCAATCAGAGTGTTTCCTTTGTTCTGCCTCACTTGAAGTCTTATTTTAGTTCACCTTTCTCTTGATATAAATACCAATGAGAGACATCCTAGTGGTGGTATCCAAGAAATTCTATAAGTTAGTTGCTCGCTACTTAAGCACCTAGCAAGCACATTTTAAATTTTATATCTAAAGCTAACAAAATATCTTCTTGTGAGGCTCTAACCTAAATTATAATGAACCGCCATTTTTTACATCAAATGATTGCTCATATGGGAGCCTATTGATCAAGATCAACTCCGACAATCGATTGAGTACATAGTCGAAGCACCAGCCGCTTCTTTTTAACGCAAACCCCGTGAAATGCTCTCCTCGGTAATAGCCTTCTTGGCTGTCCTATTATTTTGCACTCGATACTAACTATAGGGCTCGTAGCAGTTTCAGCAACGATACATGCTTGGATCATTAAATCTTTGTGGTTTTTTATGTCACCGGAATTCGGGAGATGATCCCCATGCTGAAACCATTCCAGAAATTTTAGATCCCAAAATACACGGGTTACCATTCATCTAAAGAATTAGAAATGGACCAGTCATATGCTGCCTTGATAGCTTCCGGCATCATTCTTAACAAGTCCATTTGCCCTAATGTCACAGATTTCCCGCATGAGATAGGAGCATCGCATGTCAAGGGTATTGGATATTTCCAATCATAAGTGCATTTTACCATCAAAGCAGTTCATACCATGTTTTAATTTCTTTCATAGTCTTTGTCTCCTTGGGAACATCTCTAATATTTGCCCTGGTCGCTTTTAAGTGGAATGCAATTCAGGGGATTTGGAATAACAATAGGGCGATTGGGATTCGGCCTTTGAAAGAAGATTGGGTTAAACGTATGGAGGAAGTATTCGAGAAATTCAAGGCAAGAGAACGCGCTAGCTTTGAGACTGTGTAATGAAAAAGAAGAATAGATCTTCTTATTCATTACTCATTTAGTTTTTAGCTTTCGCTCAGTGTAATTCTTCGTTATTCTGTAGTAAGATTCCGGGAAGTGCTTCTTTTGCACCGGGCCTGCGCAACAGAAGATTTAACCAAAGATAATCTACTGTGGTTAGTGGTGACACAGATCCACCGAAGAAATGGCGCTTCTGCTGGATGAGAATTGGCTGTTGTTCGACCAAAACAGTGGAACACGACCCAACAGTCAACGAGATCAAGGTCCTAGACCTGATGAGGTATAAGGACATTTTTGAATCGGTCAAAGTAGAATGCAAAAGCGAGGTTGCAGTCTTGAATCACACTCTATAGACGAGGCTTCGGACATCAAGTTTTATTCCACAATGTCTAGGACTTGTGGAAATACTTTTGCGTCCGCCACTCAAGCAAGTTTGGAAGTAACTTCAACAGGATGTAAAGAGCTCAATAGAAGAGATAAAATATCATATAAGTGAAGTATGTCACAAAATTAGCTTGACAACTTTGCAATGTCAATCTTGCTTTGTTATAGGCCAGCCTGACGGTACCTCTTTAGGCACCGCCGCGCACACATCTTTCTTTGTATGTATGTATCTCAGTTACAAAATTTAGCCATAAGTCAGATTCTCTGTTTATCTAAAGTCTTGGTGGTTGGATCTTTACAGGAGATCATTTTGAGGCAGGAAGGGCCTGCACACTGATAATTTACTGCAAAGCAATCTAGGCATCTGACAATGTCTAGTCAAAGTTACAGCCAGGATTCTCTTTTACCAGCATCTGGCTCACAGAACAAACAGCAAAATGAACATTGGACAACACAGAAAATCCAGGAATCCCTAGCATGGATGTCCAAATTCACTCAGCCAGGTCGGGTAGCCTATCTCGTTGAACAAAGCAGCTACCTCTCCGTAGACAGAGCGCTGTACCATCGCTTAATGGACTGGACAACCTCGCTGTCTTCCGAGGCACTGTGGGTTGAAGGGCCTGCAATAACGATCGATCCATCCTCAAACATGCTGACAACAGCCGTCGTCGCAACAGGCTTCCAGGCAAAACAAGTTCCGATCATTTCCTATTTCTGCTCCTACAATCCCAGACGCTATCGACCCTTGTCTCGGAGCGCAGAACTGATGAGGCTGGTTTTCGCATTGACCTATCAAGTCTCAACCATCCTCCCGTCAGATCTTCCCTCAGACTTGCCAGACCTATCAGCTTCTCGATTCGACGAAAACCGACAAAGCCTTCGCGGCGCGATTGAGCTCCTCGGAGACATGCTCGCTCTCAGCCCGCCGCTTGTTGCCTGCTTTATAGACGGCTTAGAGCTTCTCGATGGTGAGGGCGCGTCTGAACGGTACAAAGCCTGTTTCAGACGGTTTGTCGACGTGTTGGGGGAGGCCAAATCAAGTCACTCGCGCATTGTGAAGATGTGGCTTTCAACTGATGGGCATAGCAGGACACTTCAGGAGGCGGTCAGAAACGGATGGGTACAGACGTATAAAACCGAGTATGACAGTACTGGTGAGCCATTGGTGATAGAAATGGCGCGTGTAGCTCGTCTAGGCTCATCGACTGTGGACTGAATCTATCCAGAGCAACCATTGCTAAACCGGGGGGGTGAGAAGTTGGTTAGAGGTGTTACTTCAATCAGAATAGGGGTTCTATATTAGGAAAGTGAGATGAATCGCATCAAAACTTAGACGAACAAACAACAATAACAATCAGAGATAATGGCCTGTTCATCGTAAAGGAAATTCAAGTTGAGTCTTGCTTCTACTGTGGGTAGACAATAGTTAACACTGTAGGAGGTCTCTAGAAGTAAATACATCATCTAATCAGAAACTAATATTATTTGAAGACTTTCTGCAAATATAATAAAGGTAGCATTAATATATAATATTGTCGCAAGAGGGCCTCTAAATACTAATATTATCAATTGCTGGTAGCGATATGATGCTTAGGGGAAGCAAGACCGTATTCTATGGGCAGTTTGGGGGTTTGGTCGAGTTGTCAAAGAGCCACATAAATTGCCATCACCATTGCCATCGAACATGATACAATATCGCGGCATAAACACGACTGTATGGGAGCTTTGAAGCATGCGGTGACTCTTGAGTATTTCTAGCCTACCTGCACATCACCTGATCACCTTGTTGCCTATTCCTACCAATCTAGATCCTTAGGGTGTGCACATCTTTTGGGATGGTGGTAGAATCCCAACATGAGGTGCGGCTGCGTTGGTGACGCTCTATTTATCACCAATTAGAACATCCTAGTGGTACATATTAGGTGCTTTAATAATAATTGCTTATGTTGCTCATTATCCATGCCCAATAAACATTCAGCCCTGTCTTCATCCTCATATTGATAGTACCTTGCATCTCCTCTATCGGTACGTGGTGAAGCTATATAGATATTTACTTCAACCAATCACAGCCGCTTACCCCTGACCACCACCGTCTACTCCTTCTCGACTTCATTTTTTAACCCCCTCCCTCAAGCTATATCGAAGATAAACCTTCGGATCCGGCTTACACGCCGAAAACGCATTCAGATCAATCGGCGTCGGCGTGCTCACCGTATTCCCTTTCCTGTCGCACAGCTCATACTCAAACATGACGATGAAAAACGCCACGATGATGTTCTGCTCGAGTTTCGCGAAGCGCATGCCCACTGTCCACCCACCCAATTAGTTATCAAGATCTTCTTCATGTATGGGGGAAGCTTACGGCATGGATGTCTCCCCGCGCCCCATCCGAGGTATGCGTACGGCCGCTTCTTGTCCTCGGCGCGCTCGTCGCTGTACCGGCCGGGGTCCCAGCGGGTCGGGTCTGGGTAGATGCTGGCGTCCTGGTGGGTGCCGTTCATGGGGTATGCCTATACACTTAGCCCTATCCTATCGTAAGTGAGTGTGAAGAGGGACGTACGACATAAGCATCCTTCGGAATAACCTCCCCGCCGACGACAATGTCAGTCCCGGAAATATTCCGTCTGAACGTGGCCCCAGTAGCGGTCAATCGGATGCAATCACGCAAACACCAGTCTAGCACAGGGAAATCGCTTTCCCATGCTTCAAGAGGCAGCGAGGCGAGTCTGTCGAGTAGACTGGCGTCCTTGTCGGCCGTTGCATGCCGCTCAATCGCAGCCAGCACCTCGGCACGCGCGCGGTCCATCCACTCGCGATACACGGACAGAAAGACGAGGACCCAGGCGGCGTTGATGCCGGAGTTGAGCTGCGCGGCAAAGAGGGCTGCCACTGTGAACTGCAAACATTAGCAACTTGAGCTGGATATAAAGGGAAGGGTAGGGCTACCCCAACGATATTCCCCATCTCATCCCCCTGGTCAATCAGAATCTGCATCGCATCACTGCCCCTCTTGCCCGTTTCAATGCGTTCATCGCCAATCTTCTTAATCGTGGTAAACAGTTTCACTGCCGCCAGGGTCCGTTTGAGCATGGCATACGTGGGCATTCCCGGGAACATCACCGCTGTTGGGGAGGTCGTTTTCTCGACTGTCTCGTACCAACGCAGCAGCTTCGACATGAGCGTCAAATCTTCAGCAATGTCGTTGCAGCCCACGGTGCGCATGGTCAGCTGGAAGACGGTTTTGTAGATGCTCTCGAACGGGTCTGTAATCCCTTCTTTGCTCCCCTCAGACAGTGCAGCGAGCTCACCCAGGCGAGCCCGCGTATCAGATACAAGCGTAGGCAGATTCTGCTGCAGCACATCCGTCCTTAACACGCGAATCATGCGACTATTAAAATACTTTGAAAAGTCCAGCGGTTTCTCCTCTTCACCCTTCTTTTTCGAACTTCCAGGCCCAAATAAAACAGAGAACCCCTCCGCCAGCCCGGCATACCCCTCCGCAAACCCAAAGTGCTTATTATCAAAGAAGACCTGCCTGGACTCATCGCTCGTCAGCCCAACGACCGGCTTGCGGCCAACATAGAAACTAAAGTTGCCCGTGGGCGAGGCGGCAGCGGCATATTTGAAAAAGTCCCAGCGGCGCGTGAAGAAGCCCAGCGCGCCGATGAGGGGGTATACGCCAGAGGCCAAAGGGGGGGATTGGGGGTGCAGGGGTGGCCTAGACGATACATAGCGGTATGCTGCAGCAAGCACCGCGAGGGCGAGGAGGCTGACCTGGAGGGACAACATGTCGTGAGCTGGGTGTTGACAGAGTCAACTGTCAAGTTGTGAGCTGAGAGCTGATGATAGATAGGCTAGCCTAGAAGATAGTGGGAGATAGAGCTGGGCATGAGATGTACATGTAACGTGGACCAAGTAACCTGGGGTAATCTAGTAGCACGTAGCACTACGTATCTGAAGGCCAACGTTACGCTGAACTGCCACAAACCAGAGTAGTAAATACTAAATACTAGGATACTGAAAATGGTGAATAGCATGGCAGGGATTAATTGCTTGTTGGCGCTAGCAACGCCCAGTCCAGCTATCGATAGGAGCCGTTGGGGGCCAAACCCTCTATCAGTCTAGCTACGTCAACACGACTATCAGCGTGCTAGAGAGCTAGAGCTAGAGCTAGTGGTCGTTCAGCTATGCATGTACGTACAGACAAGGAATGATCTGATTCAGCCGCAGTCATTAGGTCAAGCGTCAAGCAGTCTTGGTGGGATCGCCTCCAGCACACCCGCCGTGTACACTTCCCTCGGCCTCTCCAGCACGACCGGCTCAATCTTCTGTTTCAAATCCCACGACACACTGGCATGTCTTAGGTACTCCGCAAACGTCCCTGGCGCAATATCGTCCTCTGCATGCCCCTCTTCATCCCAAATAGTCGCCAGATTCTCCAACCCGCACGGCGGGCCATGGCTCAGCTTCACCATCGTACTATGTCTCAGCACGTCGTCGACAAACCTGGCTGCCTCGGCATGCATTGGTGCATCCGTATCGTCAACCTTTGTAGCCAGCATGTCGTACTGCCTCCTTCCATCCCACCCCGTAATCTTCTGCGCATAATACAACGTATCCCACGCCGTCAACTTCAGAATCCTCTTCTCAAAATACTCCGCCCCATCAAACCCTTCCTTCGTATCGTGCAAATGAGCCAGCCGCTCAAACGAGAGAAAATGAGCCAGGTAATCCCCCAGCGCCTCGTCCGGCATCAGCAGCGGCGGACACCCCAGCTGGCCGATCTGCACCTTGTACGGCGCCAAGTGGGCCAGCAGAGGGTGCCTATGGAAGCCGTCTGCGCTGGTCTTGCCGTCCCACAGCGCACAGTACACAGCGTGCCAGTGCTGCAGCATGGCATTACCCTTACGCGCAGCGATGAAGCCGTTCAACATAGGCCCGAGCTCGGGGCGCAGGGCCATGAGGATGCCGGCCATTTCGTAGGGGCTGTCTTGCGACTCAATGGCCGTCCAGCAAATGTCGTCCAGGTGTCGGAGCAGAATCATGCCAGCGTCCATCCACACGCCCCCATGCAAGAAAATCAGCGGCAGACGCAGTAGATCAGAAAGATGCTGCGGCGGCCCGCCCATGGTCCCCTCGTTGATCGCGTCTGGGAAGTGCTTTGCGTCGACAAAGCGAAGCATGTTGTTGGCCGAGCCGTCGACGTTGTCGAGCACGCGTACTGTCCAGCCAGGCCCCAAACGGCGCGCCCAGTTGATGATGTTGCGCTGGCACCAGGGGCGCATGCCGGCCCAGCCGCTGTCCCAGAAGGCCCATACATTCTTCTCCGTGGTGACGGGTTGGTATGACTGTAAGAGGCTGGCGATTTCGTCGTCAGAGCGTGTGTCTGGGGCGAGAGGCGTGAAGCCTGGGGGAGGGGGGTATTTGGTCATGATTCTTGATGATTGTCAAGGGTTGTGGGAAGAGAGTTGTGTTGTTGTGTTGTTGTGTTGTTGTTGTGTTGTGTTGAGAGTTGAGAAGACACGTCCAAGTCAGGTGGACCTAAGCATGATGATGAGCCTGAGGCCATCCACCAGCGAACCAACAGCGCAACCACACTTGACACTCCACATGGTTACATTGTCTGTCGTGTCGGAAGTAAAGTCGAATAAATCTAATCGTAAATAAATCTAATGTGTGAATGTAAACAGAATCAATCAAAGTAGTCGCATGTCATGCATGTAGCTGAACACTGAGCTAGCCCTATCCACATTCCTCGCCTCAAAACATCGTAAATGCAGTAGTTCGTAATATGAAGATCCGACCAGGATAGCAGTCGTATATGCATGCTGATATACCTAGTCGCATGTATATGCATGCAGCAGCTATTACGAGGGGCTTAGCACGGGCTAGCCCTATGCCCCGCGCTATTCTTCAGCTTTCTTCAGGACTATCTTCAGGACTATCAGTCTACGAGTCAGCACGTCGCATCACGATGTCTGCGACAATCAGATCACTAATCAGTCATGGCTGTATGTAACCTGTCTACGTTTCACTGCCAATGTCACGTACTCCTCATACTCAGTGCCGGATGTAGATAGCAGCACTAGCCAAGCTAGAGCTCTAGACTACGAATAGATTAATTAATACATGCCATTATACATTTACATACATTACTATAGACCAGGCCGGTATAACAGAGGATCTTACATCCTGCTTAAATAATTAAATAATTAAACAACTAAATAACTAGCTGACTGCGCCTGTGTGTCGCACAATCTCTTCTTTGTTTGCTCACCGTAACCCGCCATAGACAGCAAGATGGCCCCCTTCGTGACTGAAGATGACTCTCCTTCCCCTCTCGTCAACTCCAAGGTTGCAGAGACTTCGCTGAGCACGCCCATGGAGTCGCTCAACACGCTGTCGGAGCTCCTCGAGCGCGCCGCTGGGACGACCAGTGGGATGACCTTTTACAGCCCTGAGCCTGCGTACGTCTCGTATGCCAGTCTTCTCGACGACGCACGACAAAAGGCGAGTCTTTTGAGAGGCATCGAGGGCGTGACACCCTCGACCATTCTGTTGCTGCATTTTGACAGTCAGCATGACACGATCCAGTGGTTCTGGGCTGCCACGCTGGCCGGCTTGCTACCAGCCATATCAACCCCCCTCGTCAACGACGCAGCCCAGCGCAAGAAGCATCTTCTCCACCTGCAGGGCTTGCTTCAGCCTGTCATTCTGACATCGAGCACTCTGGTAGACCAATTCGAGGGCGTGGACGGTCTCAAACTACACGCCGTCGAGTCCCTAACCCCTGGCAGTCAACAGTTGACCGTTGCAGCGACGAAAACCGACATAGCAGTCCTCATGCTCACCTCTGGCAGCACAGGCAACGCCAAAGCCGTCTCTCTCCGACACGGGCAAATCCTCAAAGCCATTCGAGGCAAAAGCGTGCTCCACGGCACTGTCCCTGGAGATGCGTTTCTGAACTGGGTTGGCCTGGACCATGTGGCCAGTCTGACTGAGATTCATTTACACGCCAGTACGTCCCTCTCCTCTGTCTCTAAGCAAGTCATGCTGATGATATAGTGAGCCTTGGAAGCGACCAAATCCACGTCCCTGCGTCCGCTGTCGTGCCGCATCCATTGAAGTTCATCGATCTGCTCGCCGAGCACAAAATAGCATACACATTCGCGCCCAACTTCTTCCTCACCAAGATCCGCGACAGCCTGGTCGCCAGTACAGAATTAACAGCAGATTTATCGTCACTCAAAGCGTTGATTTCAGGCGGCGAGGCCAACGTCGTTGCTACTTGCGATGCGTTGACACGCGAACTGCGCCGCTTCGGCGTGAAGAATGAAGTTATTCGCCCGGGATTTGGCATGACGGAGACGTGTGCGGGATCAATCTATACGACAGCGTGTCCGTCGTATGATATTGCCCAGGGCCTGGAGTTTGCGAATCTCGGGACGTGCATACCCGGTATAAAAATGCGGGTGATGAGTCTTGACGACAAGAATAAGGAAGCAGCAGCAGGCCAGATAGGCGAATTCCAGGTCTCCGGCGACGTCGTGTTTGACCACTACTTCAACAACCCCGAGGCCACCGCGGCGTCGTTTGCGGACGGCTGGTTCATCACCGGCGATCTGGCGTGGATCGACGATGCCGGAAACTTGAATCTCGCCGGCCGCACGAAAGATACGATCATCGTGAACGGCGTCAAATGGAGCTCGACCGAGATCGAGACGGCCATTGAAGAAGAGGGCATACCCGGTCTTGTGCCGTCGTTTACAGTGGCCTTTCCGCATCGCGCTGCCGGCTCGCCGACGGAAGACATTGCCGTGGTGTACTCCCCTTCATATACAGCTGAAGATGACAAAGCACGCTTCGACACGGCCACCGCCATCGCCAAAACGGTAGCCCTAATCACAGGCTGGAAGCCGGCGCATCTCATTCCGCTGCCTCAGGGTCTGCTCGACAAGTCGTCTCTAGGCAAGATCTCGCGTACGAAGGTGCGCTCTGCCCTAGAGAAGGGGGAGTATGCCGTTTTCGAGGAGCAGGATCTGGCTGCTCGTAGGCTCTACCAAGAGTCGACGTGGCGCAAGCCAGAGACACAGACGGAGAAGATTATTCAGACTCAACTTGTAAAGTTGCTCGACATTTCAGAGGAGGAGGTCAGCCTCGATTCGTCCATCTTCGATCTTGGGATTGGCTCGTTCAACCTCATCCTCCTCAAGGCCATGATCCAGGACGCGGTTGAAACGAAGATCGACATCCCAATGTCCATCCTCCTAACCGAGTAAGCCTTTCTCCTTTTTTATATGATCAGAACTGACAATCCAGTCCCACCGTCGGCACAATCGCCGCTTCAATAGACGCCCTCCTCTCGTCCCCCCCGGCATACAACCCTATCGTCCCTCTGCAACCGCACGGCACAAAAACGCCTTTGTTTTGCATCCACCCCGGCTCCGGCGACATCCTCGTCTTCATCGCGCTGGCCGCTCACTTCCCAACGCGGCCTGTGTACGCCATCCGCACTCGGGGGTACAACCCTGACGAACGACTCTTCACCTCGATTAAAGAAACAGCCGACACCTACGCTCACCACATCCGTCTGACCCAACCTGAAGGACCATACGCCATCGCCGGATATTCTTTAGGCTCCACGCTGGCGTACGAAGTCGGCAAAGTCCTCGAGTCCCAAGGCCAGGAAGTCCGGTTCCTAGCCAGCATCGACTATCCGCCGCACATTGCCCACTACGTACGAGACCTGGACTGGATCGACGTCCTGCTGCACATTGCCTTTTTCCTCGAGCTCATCGACGAGCCGACCATGGTGCGCATCACGCCGCACATGCACACCCTCTCCCGGCAGCCAGCACTAGACTACATCCTGTCCATAGGCGACAAAGAACGCATGACCGCACTGGCCATCGACGCCGCTCGCCTGGCTCTTATTAGTGACATTGCAGAGAACTTCCGCGTCAACGTCGAGTCCTACGAACCCGTCGGCAAGGTCGAACGACTAGACGTCTTCGTGGCCGACCCCCCGACGTATGCCGCGCGCGACAGGCAGGATTGGCGGGAGAACAAGCTTGGCCCATGGGCGGATTTTGCGCGGACTGAAACCGAGTTCCATGACTGCCCGGGGATTCATGCGAAGATGCTCAATCGGGAGCATATGGCGGATTTTGCGCGGATTTTCAAGGCGGTTATGAAGCGGAGGGGTGTGTAGATACCTACGTACTACGTGGTAGTGGGTTGATTATTACTTTTTGTGTGTATGAGTTATGATATTCTTTACTTTTTTTTATTTGATTATTTCTTGCTCGTCCGTCGTAGGTATCGAAAGATACCCAGTAAGGTAGAGGCACTCTACGTATGAGAAGTACATCTCTGGTTATACCTCTGACTCTACACACCATCTACCACGTTCAAACTTGACTTTCTTTATTTCTTGCATAGGTATAGTCCACCGACAATCTTCCCATACTAGCATAGAGTAAGCCTCGTAAAAGCCTAACAGTCAGTAGATAGGGCTACCAAGATAGGGCTATCTTCCCGTATACTGACAGACATCGTTTATCTAGGACAGACATATCACCCCTGAACAGTAGTATAGCCAGTAAATGCTTTAGAAATAGTTTTTATTATTCATGCCAGTCTAGTCTGCCGATGCTATGAGACTCTATACTAGACTAGAAGCATCTCTCTAATCTTATATTATACCATCCATGGATGTTCAAGCTATGATTTACTTCATGCATATAGTCCACTAGTAGAGCATATAGAGCATACAGTAATCGTCAAAAGCTTAATAACCTAGTAGGGTTATGTTTAGCTCTACAATGGACATATCCTGTAGCCACTGATTCTTTTAATATTCTTCATTACTCACATGCTAGACCGTATTTCTGATCTGCCAGGAGATTCCATGCTAGAGGATGGTAGGAGTACATCTGATTCTGCCATAGCTATGCATCTATTCTTTTTATCACCTACTTCCAGTTTTGGCTTTATTTCTGCTATCGTCCACTCCCGCACTACTGCAAGCACTGTGCCATACTCCCAGGTACACATTCCATCGACTTGACGCCGGAAAAACGCTCATCCAAAGAGGCAAGAGCCGAGTGGTCCAAGGCCGTCTTCAGGTGGCGGTCATTTTCCCACTCTTGTCATCTTTTTTTTTTTTTTTTTCTTTTTGATTTTTGAGTTCTCCTGATAGGGAAGTCCTTATTCTTTATTCCGCGATCTGGTGTCGAGCGAGGATACTCAGGTGAGCGGCCCGGTGGATTAGGGCTATCTTCGCGACAGGCATCGGTTGGTTTCCTACACATGTTGGTCAGGTATACGTAGTCCGTTAAGACACTGTCTATGGTTAATTTATTTAATTTATTGGCCTTTTATTTATGTGGCGATCATTCGATACTATCATCGTTTCAATAGACGTATAGGGTAGCATAGTTAGCCTGAAACGGCCCGGTAAAGGAACACCCGGACTTAAGATCCTCTATCTTCATATGAAAGTACACCGGATTTAACGTAGATAATGACGACGCCGTCAATATAAATATAGACAAACACTCCCCTCACTGCACATCTAGTCCATATACAACTGACTGAGCAAGTGAGCTAGCAAAATGACAACAATAATCCTCATAACCGGTCCCCCCACCACCACCCATCTATATTGTATACCCCTACTAACGTAAAGTAGGCGCAAACTCCGGCATAGGCCACGCCTCCAGCCTCGTCCTGGCGCGCTCCTCGCCATCCTATCACATCATCATGGCCGGCCGGTCCCTGTCCAAACTAGACGCCGCAAAGGCCGAGATCGAGGCCTCTCTATCCTCGCTGCCAGAAGCCCAACGAGGGGAGTTGTCGACGTTAGAGCTAGACGTCACAGACGACGCCTCCATAGCCGCTGCCGTATCAACTGTGGAGAGCAGGTTTGGAAGGCTGGATATCCTCGTCAACAACGCCGGGGTCAGCGGCTTGAACCTCCCCCCTCCCTCCCCTTCCCCAAACGGCGAGCCTGGGAGTATTCGAGAGCAGTTCAGGTTATTGCTAGACACAAACCTGACCGGCCCCGCCGTCACATCCGCCTCGTTTAGGCCATTGCTCCTCAAATCCGCCAATCCATACTCAATCTACATAACCAGCGGCGCGCGCACGCTCCTGCGCAACGCCACAATCAAAACGGCCGATCACGACAAGATCAAGAACGGGGGCGCGTATCAGGTCAGCAAAGCCGGGTTGAACATGCTTGCCGTCTTGGACGCCAGAGACCATGGCCCTGGTTCTACGCCTGAAGGAAAGGGGGTGAAAGTCTTCGCGATGAGTCCGGGTTTCGTGCGCTCGAACCTCCGCGGCACGAGTGAAGAGGAGAGGAGCGGATGGGGCCGGGCGGGGGATGCGGAGGAGTCGGGGAGGGTGTTGTTGGGGATTATACAAGGGGAGAGGGATGGAGATGATGCTAGTAGGGGGATTGTTCACAAAGACGGGGTGTGGGAGTGGTAGTTATTTCTTAGTTGAATATAAGTGAATTGGGTATGCATACTATCGTATCGTACAATCAAAAAGCCAATGAAAGAGAAAGACAGGGTAACAAGAAGTAGACAATGCTAATATTACAAGGAATAGACAGAATGCTATATGCATGCAAGAGGATAAATCATAGCTCATAAACTACTCGTCTTTCTCGCCGGTTTCGACCACCGAGACTGTGGTAGATTCGGCTTCGAAAGGCGCTTCGACTATAACCGGGGACTCGGATTCGCCCAGGTCGGTATCGCCGTTGGGGAGTTTCTCGTCAGAGACCAGGGGCTGCTCGTCAGAAGCTGACGCTGCGATGACTGTCTCGGTAGGGGAGTGCTCTGGCTCGATTGGTTCGAGCACGACTTCGGGCTCTTTCTCTTCTTCTTTCTCTTCTTCTTTCTCTTCTTGTTCTGGGCTTATTTCGTCTTCTGGGCTTTGCTCGGGTTGCGCCTCTTCCGATGGACTTTCTGGCTCTTCCGGACTCTCGGGCTCTTCCGGGCCTGGCTCTGGACCCTCATTTTCAGAGACAACGGTCTCAGAGACAACCGTCTTATCTTCATTCTCCTCAACCTTGGCCAACTCATGCTTCTCGCCGTTATCCTCCTCCGCAATGGTCGTCACACTCGACCCCGTCGACGGACTGTGCTTGTGTCTTCGCGTCGTCGCGCCTGTGCTAATATTCGACGGCGGCGGCAGACTGCTCGGCTCTTCCAGCGACAGCGACGGCATCGGCTCTTTGCGTAATACTGAGATCCTGCGGTTATTTTCGGGCACTTCCGATGTAGGCGTAGGTTGGGTCGTCGTATCGTCCGTATTATCAGACTGCTCTGCTTCATCCGGGACTGTGTAGTTATCCTGAGGTATCAACTCGTAAGCGTCGCACACCGTTTTGAAGAATACGTATAGCCCGTCGGTATTTTCAACCTGGCGGAAGACGTCCCGGTGCTGGAACCAGGCGTGCGCGAAAATACGGTATAGTCGGCGGAATATGTTGGTCAAATGCCGCATGCTTGCTTGGGGACCGCCCGCAGACTCTGATCCGAGGGTCAAACGGCTAGGGAAGTATTTCGGGGAGGTCAGAATATTCGTCGCCCAGTCCAACGTATGGCAGCAGTAGTCAATCGCGCAGCACGACTTGGGCGGATCGTGGACAGCGCAGAGATACTGCCATTCCGACGCGCGCATTTCAGGACACGACTGCTGCGAGCACGGGGGGTCTTCGGCGAAAAACGCGATTATCAAATTATTCACTTTCATCGTCAGGAACCTGCACAGCTCGTACAGCCATAAAGAACGCTCGACGCCGTCGGGCGGCTGGGCGAGAGAAGCCGCGACGTCGTGGGTGATCGGATGAATCGTGGACGACCCGGCGGGCATGGTAAAGTTATGGTAGAGCGCTTTCAAGTGTTCCTGCAGCTGGAACGGCGAGTCCAGCTTCTCAGATTAGTAAACACTCCAAGCAAGCATATTAAGCATCGAGAGGATTACCTGCGACAGCGGAATCAGCGGCAGCCCCGACGCCATGTCCGCAGCCTTGGTGCCAGGCCGGATCCTTCTCGTCGACCCGTCGTCCGTCTCTGCCAGCGGCGCAAACAGCTGCTCGCCGCCGGTATCTCCAACAGTCGGCGACTGCGGTCCGATCTGGACTTCTGTGAATGGCGGCGGGCTGGGCAGACGCGGCGAGCTCGAAGGAGACACGGCAGCCATTTTCGCCGTGTTGCGCGAGAGGGACGTGTTGCGCGAGACCGACGTAGTTGGCGGAGTTTTGAGCAGAGACGACGTGCGTGCAGAAGTTGGAGCAACCGGGGGAATGGCAGAGTAGACAGGGCGGAGGCTGGCAAAGTCGAAGTCGTCGAGCTCGTCCAGGCCGAGATCGTCGAACAGGACAAAGTCCATGATTGGCTGCCTTGGTGCCTAGCTGCCTGGGGCGTGCCCTAAGCCCTAAAAGGTGTCCGTTTCGGGCGCTGTCGTCAGTCTGATAACCGCAGCAACTTCAACAGCAGCAGTCGTCAAGCAGCAACAACAACAAGCACTGCTCTTCGTCAATGCCGATTGTCGATAATACTTGATTGAAGAGAATAAAGATATCGTACCGTAGTACCGATTCAGACGTAATCATGGACGACGAAGCACCAGAGCTGGTCGATGTGACGGCATTGCCAGAGGAAAAGGAAGAAGAAGTCGTCAGCCGCGTGCCTATAACTCTGGTGACAGGTACCTTCCTGTTCTGTCTCTTAATATACTCCTTCTTCTTCTGATTAACTAGGATACCTCGGCGCCGGCAAAACAACGCTGCTGAACTACATCCTGACCGAAAAACACGGCAAGAAAATCGCCGTCATCATGAATGGTCAGTCTCTTATTACTATATCCAGTATACTTACTAACAGCCCCAGAATTCGGAGACTGTAAGCGACTCTCGATTGAATACAACACTGCTAATAGTCAAAGCAACCGACATCGAGAAGTCCCTCACCGTCAACCAAAACGGCCGCGAAGTCACCGAGTGGCTCGACGTCGGCAACGGCTGCATCTGCTGCTCCGTCAAGTACCCCCCTCCCTTTCCCCTTTCTAGATATCCAAGCTAAGTTGTGTAGAGACTCCGGCGTCCAGGCGATAGAGTCCCTCATGGACCGCCGCGGCACCTTCGACTACATCCTGCTGGAAACCACCGGGCTCGCGGACCCCGGCAACATCGCGCCGCTGTTCTGGGTCGACGACGGCCTCGGCAGCTCCATCTACCTGGACGGCATCGTCACGCTGGTCGACGCAAAGAACATTGTTCGTCTGCTGGATGAGCCGGCGCCGGATGAAACGGCTCATGCGGGCCATGAAGACCATGCCGGCCCGGCGCTGACAATGGCTCATTTGCAGATCTCGCATGCAGATGTTGTTGTTTTGAACAAATCAGATCTAGTGACTCCTGCAGAATTAGAGGCGACAAGGCAACGAATAGCGTCTATTAACGGCGCGGCGAAAATACATGTCACGGACCACAGCCGCACGCCTCAAATCGAAGGCGTGGTTCTAGATTTGCATGCGTACGACCAGCTATCAAGGCTTGACTTTCAAGAAAAAGGGCACGCGCATATTGATCCGCGGATTTCGACTGTTGCGTTTACCCACCCGAAAGTTGGGCCGAGTCAGTTAGGGAAAGTGGATGAATGGCTACGCTCGATTCTGTGGAAGAGTGTTGTTAAGGATCCGAGTAAAACTGAAGAAGAGGTCAAAAAGCCAAAGTTTGAGATTCATCGTCTCAAAGGTCTTTTAGCCCTGACGGATGGCTCGTTCAAGGTTATCCAGGCGGTGCGAGAGATGTATGAGATTAGGGATTCGGAGAATAGGAGCAGCGAAGACGACGAGGCGCCGGATCATTGCAAGATTGTTATTATTGGGCATGACCTGGGGAATTCGGATGGTTGGAGGGACAGCTTTGCCCGGGTGCTAAGGGAATAGTATATACTACATAAAATTATAAGTTGGAAATAAATTCATATCTCATGTCATCTTCTCTTCCTCCCCAACGGTGACCCAGCACTCGCCAAATCCAGCACGCTCTCACTATCCACGTACCCCTCTTCGACCTCGTCATCGAATCCAACATGCACAGCCGGCGACATCAACGGACTATGCGCGACTCTTGGCCGGCTTTTGAATATACTAGCGTACTCCGCTTCCTCCGTAAAGAGCTCGTCTCTTGGCGTCGATGCGCCTGACCGAGAGGGCGTTTCGGGGACTTCTTTTGGAGGGGTGTCGAATTGGTTGATGGGGAAGTATTGGGAGTGGCGCGTTTCGCGCCGAGCGGCGAGGGATTGTCGTGAGCGGCTTGGGGCCGGCGGGAGGAGGGACATGGATTGCCGGGTTCGTTCGAGGAGGGATGGGTGGGAGGATGGTATCGTGTCAGGTTCCGGTTCATGCTTGGTGATTTCTGTGGATGGTGGGTCTGAATCTTTAACCGGGGAGCTGCTTATATCGAACGAGGGCGCCAGAAGGATTGACGTAGACTCAGCGTGATACTGATCTTCGTAATCTGTCACCTGAACGCTAGGTGACGGGGAGGGAGAAGGAGGAACGCTTTCGATATCTGGTATAGGTGATAGGGCTTCGTTCGGGGGACGAGGCGGCTCTACCAAGGTGGTTGGACGCTCTATATGTTGCGTTTGCATGCCTTTGACTTCAGACAAGGAAGTTCTCAGGGACTGTATAATTGCTTCATGCTCAGCAAACAAGTCACGGTGCTCCACTGTCTCGCGCAATGATTTCGACGTGCCCGCCACTGTCAGCGTTTGGTGGTCTCTAAACGTGAGAGCTTTATCTTTGTTATCTGATGGCATCGCTCTCGCCCTATTTCCATGCTCGACAGACGACTTCTTCACGCCCCTCAAGCGCTGTAAACGAGCCCGCTGCTTTGATGAAAACGACTCCATATCCTGAAGCAAATCCACATGCGACGGGCGACGCAGTTGGTCGATATTTCCCTTCCTCGCATGGTACCACGCCTTCTCGAATGGAAGCTCCAAAAATGCATCCTTTTCGATAGCAGACCCGCCATTGAACAGCGCATCAAGCAAGTTTTGACTCCCAAGCCAGTTCCCCTTGACATCGTGTGCCAGACCCTCAAAATAAAATTCTTCTGCCAGTTTCAACTTCCTGTTAGAACGAGCCGACAGTTCTTTCGCCTTCTCATCCAGCAGCGTGACAAACTGCTCATGACTCTCCCGTATCCGAACATTACCCCGCTTGGCGGTGCTCAACGCAGCGTGGTGCGCTATTATCAACGGAACCAACTTCCCCTCCTCAGTCTCACTTATACTTCTAGCCAACGCTAGACGAGTTCCAGCCTCCGGGTTGTTCTCAGATACGACCTTCCGTAGCACCGCAGTCGAAAACACAGCCAGAACCTCCTCAAACTTCGGCCCTTTACAGTCGTCCAGCATAGTCTTGCGCACAATCGTCTCGCGCCCCAAATCGCCATTCTTCTTAAGCTCGGACAGCGCCCTGAAAAGCGCCGCGCGCAGGTTTACCGATTGCAGCGGTTCGAGGGGAGGGAAGAAAGGTCGAAGTTTCTACCTCCGTCAGCATTCACCAATTAAACGTAGATAATGGCATAGCGGCACACATTCTTCGCCTCCGCCGGACTCCATAGTAGAAACAAATGGTACAAAACCCACTCCACACTTTTCACTCGCTGAGTCTGCGCTTTCTGCCCCCCGGTAAATAGCTTGCGCGAAAGGCCGGGCCAGTCGGTTTGCTGGTCAAGGTGGAGGAGATGGATGTTGCGCAGGAACACGGTGATGGGGGACGGGGCCGGCCATGGTGAGGACGGGGTTGGTGCCGATGGAGGAGATGCACGGGGTGCCTGCATAGGATTGAGCGTTGCCTCTGGTTGGATTGGGTGACTGCAGGATCGAATTCATGGACGAGGTGCAGGTGCAGGAGCAGTGCAGGTGGGTGGTTGAGAGTTGCGGTGAAATCCGTTATCTTATCTTAGCGCCGATGGATGTCAACAATCGAAATAGGAATAGCGTGGAGTAGCCCTAACATGAACTGACCATCGCAGATGCCTTATTTTCTCAGTACCTAGGTACTTACAACTTCATACACATATATGGTGGGCAGTGACAAAGATCCAAGGGGTTAGCACTGCATCAACGTCCCGTCAAAATCAACAGGGGGTAATCACCCATTCAATATCTGTTGTGCATTCTAACCCAATAAATCAGAGGTGTTATTCGAATTCGTCTGGCATGCAGTCGAGAATCCACGCCGTGGGAATGCCTGGCAATAAATCGACCTATCATTCACAATCAGGTCTAATGCCGACTCGCAGTTAGTCCTTGACGATATCGATATCCCATCGCTAGGATTTAATACACCGTTGTCATGTCAGCTCTTTATTGGGTGTATTCGTGCAGTCCGGGGGCCTTCTGGCAATGGTTTGTGAGTGGCCAAACTCATCGTTCCCCTGGTGAAAGGACATATTGTACGCGCCGATATCATACCAATGCATTTTATAGATTATAAGTTTATAGAAAGCTCTTTCTCTCTTATAGGGCTGCTGTAGATATATTTAGGTAAAGCTATAAAATTATACAAGCTAGAGAGAGATCTTATAAAGCTATTTAATATATTAATAATCTATTTAATTCTCCAGGAAATAAGCAACCCCTTAAATAATATAAAAGTATCCACACTATCTGATATTATAGAAGGAGAACTGGAAAATAGATTATCCTTCTCATAAATTATTAACCTCAAAACTAGCAAAACCTTAGTTATCGTTCAAGGTGGCTTGTCCACCCTGACTACGGCGGAACAGGCCCTAGCATCTATCCCGCTGCCATTGCGCTTGGAATCAATATCGTTGTACTCGATCATCCTGGCCACTGGCTTGAGGGCCCTGAGTATGAACACTGGCGAGACGCATTTATCCCAACCGACCTATCTGATCCCGTAGGCGAACAGTTCATAGATCTAGTTGTCCAGTCCGTTATCTGCTATGGCAAGAAAGTCGACGGCATTATTACCTTCAGCGACGCGTTGAAAGTCTCCGTTTCCCAGGCTGCCCAGAAACTGGGCTTATCTACCGCGGGCACGGAGACGTACGAAATAGCCACAGATAAGTATAAAACAAGCATATTCGAGGGACGTCAAGCGCATCGTGTCGCGAGCACGGATGAGATAATCGAAGTTGCAGCCTCTCAAGGTACAGAGCTATATCCTGCCATCATCAAGCCATGCAAAGGCTGGAGTTCCGAGGTCGTCTTCAGAATCGAAAGTTTCCCAGACTTGATCGACTCTCTTCCGTCACTGCAGGCGCTGCAGAACTCAAACCATGGCAAGGACTTTGTTATCGAGCGGTATTACGCCGGTCCAGAGGTAGACATTAACTTTATGCTGTTAGATAGCGAAATTCTCTTCTTCAAGATGTATAATAATCTTCCCAAGACTGCTAATATCAATAGTTCCAGCTCTGGCGGCGTGAAGACTTTCGTTGAGCTTGACAGCATCTTTCCATCTGCACTGCCTGCTTCAGAAACTGAGCTGTTAAAGACTTACTTTCACGATACTCTGCTTCGACTATGGCTTCGGAACAGCGTCATGCATCTCGAGGGACGCATTGACAACTCGTCTGTTGAATATCGAACTGGCGCCGATATTCAACCACGAGACGTGAAGCAAGATCCTGCTGCGTGGCTCATCGAGATAACCCCTGTCCACCCGGCATGAAAGGCACGCAGATCATCGAGTCTACCTACGGCATAGACTACTGGGGTCTTTCCATGCTCATTGCCCTCGGTGACAAGGAGCAGGCGCGAGCATTGTCGCAGCCGTTCAAGAACGGACCGCAGTACACGTGCGTGATGGTATTCATCCCAGCAGATTACGATTCGTCGTCCTGTGAAGGAGTATTTAATTCAGGTGACATTTGTGAGGAACTTCTGAGTAGACGACCGGATTTGGCGAAGAATGTTAGTCGGTTCGGTTGTCTAGTGAAAAAAGACCAGCATATCGCACATCCGAGTAGCGGTGTTAATAGCTTTCTGGCGTATTTCGATGTTTTCTCGAGACGTGGACGGGAGGAAGCTTTGCGTCTTGCGAGGGTGGTTGGTTGGTCCTAAATATGAGTGGCTTTCTTTATGTGTGTGGCACGTAAAATAGTAATAAATATGGCTTGTTCTTACTAAGAGATTGGAATGAAAAAAACTACTGTAGGTAACCTAAAAGAAACTATGACGACGAAGTTACCGACTAACAAGCAAAGTTGCGGCAGCTCCCGGCGCTAGGCAGCCCAGAAAGCCACGCGCTTGGGCCTGCGGTCCAGGCCTAAGCCCCGAATTTTTGCGCTGTTAGGGCTACGGAATTACTGACACTCTTGTCGGGCAAGAAACCCACACCACGGCTATCCACCCCTCAAAAAGATAAGGCGAGAGGCCTCTCAGGGAAACCCTTTGAGAATACGTCCGCGAAGCAGAAGTCTTAATTGATAATAGTCGAGTCCAGAATCTCACGTCATGAACCATCAGACTAAGAAGCCATCCAGTACCTAGCAGCCGCCTTGATTTATTACTTACCACTTCCAACTGCTTTGATGTGATATCGAATAATAAATTACCTTCAGTCACTAACTTATACTGATGCTTACTAAATGCTATACGTGTGCTTAGTGATTAGTGCTGAGCAATCACTGACTATTTCTTATACTTAGCATAGATATGCTTATAAACGAGTCTGCTTCTAAGCAAAGGTGCACAATCAGCGGTTCGTTGCGTTTCTCGTTTTTTGGCTAGGCTTTGACTTCTATGGTGGTACTCTAGAAGCGTTCTATGAAATCAATCTCATTAGAATGTTTCGGATGTTCGCTATGACCTTCGACAGATACACTCGAAGCTTTGACAGGAGGGTCGTTGCTGAACTTTTCGACCTATACCCATTCATGTGTCAGGCTATCCCATGTCTCTATTATCATACCAAAGACACATCCTGATCAAACTTTACAAAGTAGAGCCCCCTCCGCAAAATATCACCCCATGACCTGCAGTCCTCTGGAACGACTAGTATCGTCCCATAGCCGTTCAAGTGATAAATAAGGCCGAGAAATGCGGGGGCTATTGTCTTAGTATGTGCCGTGGCTAGAAAGAATCAGAATGTAAGATTAATGTAATCGAGTGAGGCTTAAGGAACCCTAAGAATAGGTAGTGAAACGCTCCTGTGTCTCAGCAATCACAAAGCCTACAACCCCCCCTAAGTATACACACAGGGTGCCTCTTTGGAGCGGTTCCAAGCTTGGAGAGAAAGAATAACCCAACACATGTACAAAGACAGCAGCAAAACACGCAATATTATGTGACTGGCTGGCCAATCGCTGACACCTGAGGCAGCCCCACGCGGAGTAGCAACTCCGAACGAGAGGTCCGCCGCAGGATATAAAGCAGTCGCTGGACTCTTTACTCTCCTGGTGTTTATTTTATGGATAGACATATTGATTGATTGACTACAAGACAACATGTCGACCACACAAACTGAAGAAGAGCGAGCTGCCTACCTGCTCGACGCCCAGCAGAAAGCTGTGCAGCTTTTCGACGAGATCCAGCGAGATATTTTACGGCCAGGCGTCAGCGAAAAGACCATAAGTGACGAGATTCACCAACTCGCCACAAAGCGACACGGCGTGCGAACGCACTGGCATAAACGAGTCATCCGCAGCGGACCCAACACCCTGTGTCCGTTCTCTGACAATCCTCCAGACCGCATTATCGAGTCTGGCGACATTCTGTACGTCGACCTGGGTCCGGTCTTTGAGGCCTGGGAAGCGGATTTTGGGCGCACCTATGTGCTGGGCGACGACCCCGAGAAAACACGGCTTCGTGACGCCCTAGAGCCAGTATGGCACAAGGTCAAGGCCCACTACGACGAAAAGCCTGATATGACGGGCGACCAGTTGTACGATATTGCCTGCGAGGTGGCCCGCAAGGATGGATGGCAATTTGGGGCCCATCTAGCTGGACATCTCATCGGGTCTTTTCCCCACGAGCGCATCCCGAAGAACAAGACCGCGTTGTATATTACCAAGGGCAACTATGAGTCGATGGCCGTGCCTGGAAAGGATGGACTCAAACGGCATTGGATTTTGGAGATTCATCTTCGTCATCCAAACGGCGAGTATAGTGGATTCTTCGAGCAGCTGTTGACAGTATCATGAGAATGTCTGCGAGGATAAATGTAGACTATTATTGGATGCTAAATTGACTTCTATAAACCGAAATAGAGGAAAATCTCCTTTACTGTATAAGCATAGGTGTCCAAGGTACCGTATTCAGTAAAATGAGAGATGTTTGCAGGTCCCTCTCAACTAGAAAGTGCAGTTACAATCTCCTCCTCCTTCTTCGTTTCCTTTGCAAAATCCTGGACAGTCTGGCCGCTTTTATTTCTGATGGAATAGTCCACTTTCTGCGTTCCAACAAGCAACTGTACCATGTCCAGATCCTCGGCTTCTGTGGAGTAAAAAATAGCAGTTCTGTCTTCATCATCCCGCAAATTGAGGTCAATATCTCTATGATTCAGTAACCTTTCCGCAATTGGTCTATTATTCACTCCGATCGCATACATAAGCGGAGTTCGGCCAAGGTTGTCCTTTGAATTGACGTTGACTTGAGGACTCAGTAGAAGAGCATCCAAAAGTGCAATATTGCGGCTTAGTATGGCCCAAGAAAGGGGGCTCTTCGTTTCTCGTGAAAATCTTCTTAGACTTTTACTGTACTCCTCCAAGATCATCAGATTTGCGTTGACGTCGAGGTGGACAAGGTCATGCGAATCAGGGCCTGTAGACAATGCGGGAGGGGATTTGACAGGGATTCTTTGCCCTTCACTCGATAGATCCTTGAAGAATGCATGGGAAATTTCTATTGGTTCTAGTGTCGCCCTGTGGCTGCAAGGCGGAGCTGGCCCATTTAGATTCTTAGCGCTGCAGTTGAAAAGAAGCCATTCGAAGGCTGGGGTCGTCCATACTCCACGGAGAATAGCATCCCACAAAGCGACACTAGCAAAATATTGGCCAGCCCATTCTTTTATAAAGGATTGATCTGCGGATGCCGCTGGAAGTCCTATCAGTGTTTCTTCCGTCACTTCCTTTGGACGCCCCTGGGCTTTATGGAAGAATTGCTGGATGAAGGAGAAGTTGCGCATATCGAGACATTTCAGAATGAGTTGATTCCAGGTCTTCTTTTCTACCAAGAATTCTGCCACACGGGTGAAAAGTTCTAGAGCGCTCTGGTCTTCATGGCGTTCGAAGTATTGGCAAAGCGAGACCCAAAGCGCTGGTGGTGGTCGAAATACAGAGACCGCATCGCTGTTCAAGACCCATCTCACACCATCAGCCTCGTTGGCTCTGATCAAAAGTGGTAGTATTAGAACTCCTGCTTGTCCATGAACGAGATCAATTACTTGTTTCACGAGACTATAATCGCCGAATCGAAGCACGTTATCGAATGTACGCTCTAAATAATGCCTCTGATTAAATCCAGTCTGACTACCACCAGTAAAAAAACGATTGGAGGGAGCCTCGTAATACAACTGGCGTGCGATGACACGGCCTCTTTCTGTTGAGATAGATAAAGGGCTGGCCAGCAGGTGGAGCAAGGCAGGTCGATCGTATTTTCCACAAATAGTTACGTTTGTCTTTGGATGGTCCATCAAAGCTGCGAGGATTTCCAGGTTACCCTTCTCAGCGGCCGCCGTCAAAGGTGTCTCGAATATTTCGTTGATCATGATCTTGCAGTTCACGTTGGCCATGAAATCTCCAAGCAGAAACTCCACCAATCGAAGTCCTGCATTTCGATCTGCTTTTGCGGCCAGAAGAAGTGCATAGTCCCAAAATATATGATGCAAAGGCAACTCTTGCCCGCGTCGAACGAACAGAAACCGCTCCCACTGCTGAAAAGCCGTGGACATTGGCTCGGGGAATCCCAAATTTGTAACTTCAGAATCCAGATATTCAAACCCGCCCGTCTCTATCAAGAAGTCTGCGATTTCATGAAAGCCCAGTGAGATGGCACTTTCTAGTGACCGATGCGCTCTTGCTGTATCGCAGTGCGGCCACAGCAGTGCGACAATATCTGCGTGCCCTCCTTGCACGGCGACTTCGAGGATGCTGGGGGTTTGCGCCTCCATGCCAGCTCCTTGGGCAATAAGAAACCTGCAAGCTACTACCCGACCATTCTGTGCAGCGAGCCACAGAGGCGTCTTTCCGTCTCTATCCCGACCGTTGATATCACAGCCTTGCTCGATCGCCGATTTTATGGCGTCGATGTTGCCATGCGTCGCTGCTTCGTAAATGTCCATCGTTCTGGATTTTCCAAGTTTGTGTGAGTTGAGATTTGACTACGGCAGTCTGTAGAGTTGAGATTTGACAGAGAAAGATCAAGAAATCATATCACTTTGATCAACATGCTATGTCCCTAGGTACGGTCGGACTCGATTGATATGTCACACAAACTTAATGCGATCCGGGCGCGTAAAAACATGATGGGATTGGCTGAGTTGTAAAAACAGGGGTCCCATTGGTCAGAATCATCTAGAGGTACTTTTGGCAAGATTCTTTGTCCGGCTCCTATAATGAAAAACCGACGACGAATCATTGTGTATATAGGACATAGCTTACGTGGTTGGTTTCCCGTAGCTATACAGTTTTCTGGCTACTCCATGCGGACATAAAGCATCAGGAAGTGATACACGCCTTAGGGTTATAGTTAAATGCAAAGAAAGTAGATCAGATTCAATGCAGTGCATTTTCCTCTGTCAAGAACGAACACGGCAAAATTTCTCTTGGCTACTAGATGGCGTGCTTTGACTGAAAATTCTAATTCCTCTAGCCTGTTCCAACAACATCACTTTATGCTGCTTACTGTTTATTTTATTTTTCCTTTCATAGTATGTACTGAGTACACGGCAGTATCATGATCCTCAGCGGAGCATCCATCATCAAACGCGAGATAGTCCGCAACCTACTATCAGCGCAGCAAGTACAGCCATGCGGCTTCGACATCTCTCTGCGTCGAGTTTTCAACTGGACATCACCAGCAACAATTGATTTTGACAACTCGCGTCGCCAAGCAGCAAACACGTCCGAGCTACGTTTTCTTCCGGAGAACGGCGGAATTATTTCGCTAGCGCAAGGGTCGTATCTGGTTGAATTCAACGAGACAGTTCGCATCCCACTTGATTGCATGGGTCAAATATTTGTGAGGTCATCATTATGGCGTTCTGGTGTGCTGCTCACGGCTGGAGTCATTGACGCTGGATACGAGGGCGCTCTGGGAGCTCTTCTTGATGTAAAGAACCCGAGTGGAATCATTCTCTATAGAGATGCAAAGCTTGGACAAATCACATTGCACAGGCTGGATGAGAAAGTTGAAGGATACAGCGGCATTTATCAGTTTTCATCGAGTACTTTGGGTCAAGACGACCAGGTCAAGGACTAACTCGAGAGGCGCAATATAGCGTGGATAGCACGGATGTACAGGAGCTTTCATAATAAGGAAGCTATTAATTGATATAATAATTTCTTGTGAGAATCCATGGATACCTAGGTACATATATTACCTAGGTAATATCCAAGAGCAACCGTCGGGAAGGGGTGTCACTTAGATCAATTATTATTGTGGCCTAAGCATAGCTTCGCTTCAATACATGTCTTTCATACTGAGTGAAACAGACCATTTCTATGGAACATTAGGGTACTATGTGGACCCCCCCCCCCCCAATAAGAGAAATAAGTAGACGTTGAGAAAGAACCCTTATAATTGATGTATATACAATAAGCTTGCAAGGTTCCTTTAGATATCACCAACCAGATGCAGGATGAGAGAGGTTAACTTGATATAACACAGCTGCCAACGATTTCCAGCGCCAATATGTATGCTTTTAGGATCATTTCTCTAATCTAATAGAGGAACACAATCATGATATAGCATTGGCCACTTAGTCGACTTACGCTCCCAAGGTTTATCTGCCTTCTCCCTGAGATATGCGGACATATCCACAGAACAATGCATGGAATGGTGAAACTCAAGCGACCGAGCGTCGATAAGAGGGAATTTTCGTTCAAGAGCCATGTTAATCTTCCTCCAAGCATATAAGCAGTGTAGATCATGCGCATGGTCTCGCGATGTCCAGATATTGGTATAATTGCCCTCGCGCAGGTTCTGCAATGCGGCTGCATCAACAACACCTCGTTCCAAATTCCCATCAGTGTACCACTCCCACGTCGACCAAATATCATCCATTTCCTCGTATTCGGCGACCAGTTCCGGAAAGTAGCAGGCGTCAGGAATCCAGGCGCTCATCATCGGCTCGAAATGACAACCTCGTTCTCTGGCTTCTACCGGAGTATGACCGCAAGGAGTCCATTTTGCTGCAGAATGACCGGCGGGCGCAAAGAAATAATATAGAAATCCAATGACTGTCGTGAAAAAAAGAGCGGCTGTCACATAGGTTGTAAGAGGCCTGCCATGTTGTTTCTCGCTTCTGAGGCTGAATGACATGCCTGCGTAGATTTTGTGAACGATTTTCTGCTTTTTATGCTCTGTATATATAAATCAAAAACAAATTCTATGATGTCTACGAAAATATATAGGTGTTTCAATGTTAAGAAATAAGGTTTATAGTGCAATCCGCCTCGCCTTTCTCCTTCCGGTTCCACCGACCTAGTCAACGTTAGCCCATAACTATATGCATGAAGTGCGTAATATATGCAGACAGTTATAGATAAAGGAAGACGCTAAAAGGACCGAAAAAAAGCCAGCTTCTAAGTTCCGACTAAAAGGTTAATATGTAACTATCGGTGTGGCGGCGACTCGTCATGAGCATTACCAGCCCCCACTACGAACCCCCGGTCAATATTCCGTTGTTATATAGCTACTTGCATGTCCTGAAGATATCAAGAGAATATGGAAATATAGTCTGAGCGTTGGAACTAACGGTCTCAAAAATGAAAATTAGTTGACGTGCTAAGACCCCACCAACGTTCCTCAAAAGGTGCGAGCCAACATTCTAAAGCTAGACAAGTAGAATCGGCAATTTTCCAAAGCATAACTTCAGTAATATTGTGACCCATATTTCTTCTTGATAGATTCTTGATCGTACAAATGGATCCCTCGTGCATTTGTTTTTATTCACAAAAGACTACGTTATTCAACCATACTCAATATGCATTTGAGGCGACCATTTCTCTACTATGATAATATAAACGGCATAGAACCGAGTTTTTGACGCAATAAAATCGAATTTAGACAACGTCCAAACTAAGCCAAAAACCCCTGGGCAAAAACAAAAACAAAAGGAAAGGTTTCGTGTCTTCTTGAAATAACATCTGTAACGTAGGCTCGGTGGGTTTCCCGCGAATTCTATCTTGCCTTGCTCCTATGCCTTCACGTGGATGTTTATGCGCCGATGTCAAGGATTTTCCTATGGAATTGAGTCAGTCGGGATAGAGTAGCCCAAGGATAGAGATTATTGCGTACACTGCGCCTTCTTCATAGATGGCATCAGATCCTCTCTTCGCTTTGCTATCAGCACCAATATCAAGAAGCTTCACAGCACCTTCCTCGTAAATAGCATCGGATCCTCTCTTCGCTTTGCTATCGGCGCCAATATCGAGAAGCTTCACAGCACCTTCCTCGTAAATAGCATCGGATCCTCTCTTCGCTTTGCTATCGGCGCCAATATCGAGAAGCTTCACAGCACCTTCCTCGTAGATAGCATCAGATCCTCGCTTGGCTTTGCTATCAGCGCCAATATCGAGAAGCTTCACAGCACCTTCCTCGTAGATAGCATCGGATCCTCGCTTGGCTTTGCTATCGGCGCCAATATCGAGAAGCTTCACAGCACCTTCCTCGTAAATAGCATCGGATCCTCGCTTGGCTTTGCTATCGGCGCCGATGTCAAGAATTTTCCTGTGACGATGAATTAGTGATTATGAGTAGCAAAGAATAGGTTATTGCATACACTGCGCCTTCTTCATAGATGGCGTCTGATCCCCTCTTCGAAATAATATCAGACTGGGCTACTGGGGCAGCAATACCACCTGCTGGAAGCAAGCCCAAGATAAAGACGGCGAACGCTGTGAACTTCATTTTGAATTGGGAATTGCAGTTGCTGGTCAACACAACACAAAGACTAGTACCAGGAAGTAATTTTCTGGCTGTTACCTTTGAAATAATATAAATTGAGCCGATGGTTGGGTATTTATGTACGTTCTTGGAGACGGATGAAAGCCTTGGACGCCGTGAAGCCCGCGATTCATTATTTCCTAATCGGGAAATATTAGGGTTCGTCTCGAATTTCTTCTCTCGCCTCGAATTGCTTCGTTTGCGAGCTGCATCTTTCTTTTATTTGAATCAATTGACACGTTTATATTATATTAAAATGCGCATGGTATCTCTAAAAATCAGGCATCCGCGCTCAGCTTCGATTGCGCAATGCTACCTAGGCACTGCGTACCTAACCCTTCGTATAGCTAACTGCAGCTTGACTAAGATCTACAAGTCTAGGGTTACTAGCTAATACCTAGGTACACTAGTAAATTTGAACTGCGTTCATATTATACATCTTATACTTAAGTATTATTTAAATTTCAATATTTTTTATGTCTAGCTAAATCTGGATATTTCTATCTGCATAAATGGATTCCCATGCATTTTCCTCGGACAAAAGGGACCAAAAGTACCAATATAAATAATCTATAGCATTAAACAGTCACAAGAAAAATGAGTTAATCTTAATTGTATGACACCTATTTGAAAGGGTAGAGATCATAGGGCTCATCCAGCTCCTTTTTATCGCACTTCATTCTTGCGATCCCCGTAGACACTTAAACTGGACCAATACCGCAAATCACGCTTCAAGGCATACTGGCGGCCCTTTTCTTTCTAGATAATAGAGTTTGTAGAAGGACTGCAGTCACGGCAGTGGCCACCATTATGCAACCACAAAACCACAGGCCCTTGCTAAAAAAGGGCATCATCCAAGGAGGAAAGAACCGAACTCCCAACGAAGGCCCCCATTGACCGACGAATTGAAGCGCAGCAAGACCCCCAGCTTTCTTGGTTATGGATACCTGGCTGCTGAGCTGCCACGCTACAGTCAAAGCAACAAGGCCGTAGAATCCGGAGGATGCAATCAGGATACAAAAATATTGCACCCAATATCCCCAGTTCCTAACCTGCTGGGAAAAGGCAGCCATGAAGTAACCCAGGGCGCATATCAAACACAGTATGCAGACTGCACGTCGGAAAAGCCGAGTTTTGCCCGTGAAATATGTAGTTATCACTGCAACCAGGCCTGATATGAAGTACGGTGGAATATACAATAACATAGCTGCATCAGCCGATGTTTTTAGCTCATAGACCAAGACAGGAAAGAATTTAGGCATAGGAGCATAGAGTGAATTCTGCTCTGGATACCGTAAAAACACCGGTGCAGACGTCCAAGTAACGTTGATGGCGAAAAACAGGATAGCGAATATATATGTAATCGGATTGCGCAGCAGACTGTTTAACTCCCGTGCTTGGAAGTTGTTGACTTCGTGTTTATTCTGAGGATCGACAAGTCTTAATCGAGCAACTCGCCGCTCTTCCCTACCCAGGCCCTTCGCATCCCATAGTCCATTGGGTAATTTAAACCAAAATATTAGCGTCACTAGAAATCCAAGTATTCCCTGGGCAATGAAGAGGAATTGCCATGATTCGATACTGGAATGGTACTCTCCAGCTGCAAGAATGGCTTGCGAGAAATAGCCACCGAGAGGAAGCGTGAAAGCCGAGGTCGCGATATAAATCCCGATCCGGAAAACAAGTTCGTCTTTTTTATAGAATGTAGAAAGATAGAAGAGCAAGGCTGATAAATTGGCCTCTGAAGCAGCTATGAAAACCCTCAAAATGCACAGGCTGGCAAAATCGGAGCTTATAGCGTGCATGACACTAGCAATACTCCAAATCATCATGGAACACGAAAAATAGACCCGAGGAGAAACAAGGGTCACAAGCAGGACGAAGACGTGAAATGGCGGGAAGGCAAAGTCATAAGCGATTACGATTGACTCCCATTTATCGGCGTCCAGCCCGAGAAACTTGTCCATCCCGGCAGTTCTTGCATATCCGATGTCTATCTAGACTGTGAGATGGGGATTATTTGGGCAAAATGTATGGAGGCGATTGCAGCGTACGTACTTGATTTTTCCCATGTGAGCAGTATGGGGGTTAAGAGGAGAATCAATAAAACATTGCGATCTAGCCAACCAACAACTGTCTCTTCGGTTTCCTCAGAATATAGTTTCGGGTTGTTAGACGGAGAAATCAATGTCTCTGATGCCTCGGCATCCAGAGATATGGTATCAGAATCCATCTTGTCGTATATTGTTAAATGCACCGAATGTGGTTTCCAAAAGGTGGAAGTGATCAGTAAATGAACTTGGCCAGTTCACGGTAATTTGACTAGGCGATATATATTTGTTTGTACCTAGGTATATTTTTCTGTATTGTGACAGTTGTATCTGTATTTCACACTCGGATTCAAAAAGACGGGGCTAGACTGGGCTGATAGTTATTCGAGGACTAATGTAACTAGTCCACTAGTTCGTCATCGACCCTCCCAGCCCTAATTATTCTATAGCTTCACCTGGCAAGGCGAGGCGAGACTCCTCGTATCGCAAAAAATTCACCAATCGGGGCAGGAAGCAGGCGACTGGCTCATGATTGCACATCCCATGCACTCGAATGTTACAATCTTGGTCATTACTTATGTTACCGCCTGAGGAGGCCCTTTTTATTATCTTCTCCCCCCTAGGACTGGGATAATTGTAACTTGAACATTACCAGACGTGATATCGAAAAATGAAACCCTTTCTCTCTTTCTTTTCTCCCAAAAGCTCCATCGATATGAGTGATGAAAAGTACGCCTCTGTTGCAGATGACGACGACAGTGAAGATGAAATCGACAGCGGAAGCCCGCCTGCATGGAGAAAGTCACGACGCGGAATTCATTTGAAAAGCGCCTTGGGTGGCTTTGCCATTGCGACAATTGCACTGTGTGTAGTGGCTACGGCTTCCTGGGTTTTGAAGCGTCAGTTGGGAGATACCTATGTCTACACAGACTGCGGCTCTACCCCCGAAGATGCTCGCTCACAGGGATGCCATTACGAGCCCATGCAGCGCGCATGGATTCCTCCAGAGTGCTACTTCGAAGAACCCAGTGACGAATACGATGTTTTCCGGGATCGAGTCTGGTATCAGGATACCGACTTGACCATCCCCGCCGATGTCGAGGGCTTGGAATCCGGAGACGTGCTCCTGGCATACACGAGACACTGGCACGACGAACACTGCACCTATGTGCTGCGAAAACTCGCTCTCGCGGTTGAGATGGGAAAGACAATGATCAACTCAAAACCAGCCAACATTCACCACTCTAACCATTGCTCGCACACCATCGCAAACAGAATAGTTAATTCGTACAACGAGTCGTTTCTAGCTTATGATCGGTCGATGACCGAGAGTAACCTGATTTTCGAAAAATGCGTGCCGTTACATGTGAGTCTGGCTTGTGATCCACGGTGATGATGCCCGAGCTGACTGTATTTAGGTGACCGGGGCGCCTGTCAGGGCTAAAAAACGAGTTCCGTAGCTTAAATGGCAATAAGATAATTAAGAGAAGAGGGGCAGGTGGGGGCTAGTGAACAGGGGTGAAATTGTGAATAAGTCTGTTATGGTAAATTTCAAAGACTATTTTAGTTGGTATTAAAATACCACTTATAAGTTTTAGTGGTTGTTCTTGTAGATACGGGCTGAGATTTAAAACTCGAGGCTATAGCCCTAATGCACTTAGCTGTGGGTTTAATTGATGCCCATACAAGAAAGGGCCTGTGTCCATTTGTCTCGGTTTTCTTTTTCATGTTCTCGATTTTCCTTCTTAGCCATTCCCATAAGTGATACAGACAATGGATCGACGTACACGCAGCCCATTATTTTATTCTCTGGTTGCCAGCTGCAGTCTCTTCGTTACCCTGCTCTTAGTTATCTCTCGATTGGACAGTCAGGTAGTTCGACAGCCTATTCAACAGTACCTTTGTCCAAATTCCTTTTCATCCATAATGGATTTTCGCAAATATGATGAATATTATGACCTCTCGGCTTCTGGAAATAAACACTGGGAAGACCTCATAACCCCCAACGGTGGCTTCACGGTCCTCGATTCCAATGATGAATTGACATACGGAATCGCCATGTTCCATCAACTTCATTGTCTTTCCATGATACGCTCGAACTTGCAGTCATTACTGTACGGAAATGACTCGTCGGACCAAAATGTACACGAACATGACGAACACCAACATCATTCGACTGGGACCGGCCATGTTAGTCATTGTTTTGACTACTTGCGACAGGTACGACCACTGTTATTTCTTTCGGGTACATTGCTAAATCTCATTGTTCTAGAGTATTTTGTGTTATGCCGATGGCTCCTTAGAAACGCCAGTCGAACACACCGATCGAGGCTACATCATCAATGGTTATGGGCCCCATCAATGTCGCAACAAGGACGTACTCTACCAAATGTCACTGAGTGCAGGGCTTCTAGATGGGCAGATTTCTGAATAGATCACCCATTCTGGATGATTACATATGCTTGAAGAAATATATACTTTTCTGCATTTCATGTGCCTGTACCTCAAATCAAAGTTCATAGTTTACAATCATCGTGATATATAACTAATTCACCGCAAAAATGCGCACACGGCTCTATAATAGTGCAATTGAACATAGGTACCCAGGTAGAACTCGAGATGAACCGATAATCTACCTAGATAAAAGGGTGTGAGATGCCGGGGTGCCTGTCAAAAAGACAACCTGTATGACGATGAGGGCACTAGTTTAATGAGAGTTTTGTCAGATGCTTTGTGTAAAGAAAAGATTGGAAGTAACTCACTCGCCCTTCGCAACAGCCAAGAATCAGTCTTTAAGCCTGGGATGCCTTGTCCGGCGTTGGCTCGCATCTTGTCCTGGAACAGATGGACGTTCTCACCACTTTGGAGAAAGGTCCTATGACTGAATGGCGGCAGCGGCTGAAAGAATAGCCAACAGGTATATACCAGGGTAGTAGTTTGGACAAATATATATATATATATATATAGATATGTTTATAAATTGCGGCCTGGCTAATCACGGCCAAAATCTCTGTCTTCAATAAGCTTTACCTATGGCTAGATGTTGGGTAATTCGGGCGTTCATGTCAGGGCCAAGGTATAGGTTGAGTAGGTGAATGTCATAGCGCATTGCAAGTTTATTGGTAATTATATATAAAGATCTACGAGGTCGATTATTCAATGAGTTAATAAGGATTTTAGGAAAATGGGTGTAGGTATTCTTTGTTAGCATTTACTAAGAAAAGTGACCTTGAGCAAGCAATATGGTTGACCCTCCGGCGCTTCCCACCCTCCGAACGGAGGGTGGGAAGCGAGATGACAAGTATCTATTGGACTATTACCGGTATGAGCGGTCCGTAGATAACTTGATGTTTCTGGGCTTATCCCCGGAATGACAATAATGTATGAGAATCCACCCTGTCAAGCCTCGAGCGTGTCATCATTAGAGTTGGAGTTAGACAAGACCTGGGGTTAGGCCCTAAATCCGGCGGCCTCAATCCAGCGCTCTCTAGCTCGGCCTTAAGTGGACTTAACTTGTGTATCTGTATACATTCATCTAGAATCTTTTATTTCTTTATTAAATCATATTTTGCATCTGTTTGTACCTTTCATAGTTATTTATACCAGATGCCTGGCCTGATAGCTGCACGCAAAAGCCCCTTCCTATGGTTCGAAGAAGATAGACGAAGGTGAAAAACAACAAAACACAATGGCTACTGAAACGTACAACAACAAACTCGCTGGGAAGCATGTGCTGATTCTAGGCGCCACGTCTGGTATCGGCTTTGCGGTTGCCAAAGCTTGTGTGGCGTCCGGAGCCTCACTTAGGATTTCATCTTCATCCACTGATCGCATCAATTCGACGATACAGAAACTACGTACCGGCTTTCCTGATAGTCAAATCAAAGGCTATGCATGCAATCTAGCTAGCGAGGATGTGGAGCACGAACTTCAGCAGCTCTTCGAACGAGTTGAGGCGGAAAGCGGCAAGGTTGATCACATTGTCTACACCGCAGCAGATGCTTTGGCTATCACACCGGTTCAAGATATTACACGCGAGAAAATTATTGCCGCTGGTCAGATGCGTTTTGTGGCGCCAATTTTAGTTGCCAAGGTTGGCTCGCGGTATCTATCTTCAGGCCCAGAGTCATCGATTATTTTCACATCGGGAACTATATGGGAACATCCTTCACCAAATTGGACCCTGATTGCGGGATACATGGGAGGGGTGTGCAGTATTACCCGGAATCTCGCTCTGGATTTGAAGCCTATCCGTGTGAATGCCGTTAGCCCAGGGCTGGTTGATACAGAATTGTGGGATCCGCTTGTTCCAGACAATGAGCAGAAAGTGGGCATGTTTCAATATCAAGCGCAGAAGCATGCAACTGGACGAGTGGCAAAGCCGGAAGATGTAGCAGAGGCCTATCTGTATCTGATGAAAGATATCAATATCACAGGTCGGATTATCAGCTCTGATTCTGGTGCTCTACTGATGTAAACCAAGAGATTTCAATTGTTAGCTACTATCTGATCATACATTCAGTGCAATGCAGTTCATTTTGTCTTCTGCTCCGAGTCGTAGGGCTCGTCTTAGTATCAAGGTTATGCCTGACCTGTAGCAGTTATTCAAATATCAATAGTTGTTAACTAGGGTGTCCAGTCTTCTCAGGCCATTACTATCCAACACAACAGGAGTCCCATCACCTCATAAAAATGCCATGTGTTTTCAAGTCTCAGTTGCGGAGACCCTGATATTCTTCCGGAATAGCTGAATGATCAACGACCCATTGCTTGATTGCACCAAAATCCCGACACGTGTGTAGCTGGTCCTGGTCAGCATGTAAAAGGTTTTTGGTCAACCATGGCCGCGGGATTGGCGTAAGATCAAGGTGGCACGTCAAAGATTGTCGCAGGAGCTCGATACAGTGGTCTAATTCAATTAGAAAGGCCTATTCGGCAAAATTCTTCAAATTAAGTCAACTGAGAGACATACCAAGGTGCAGCCGGTGGCCAGCTGTTCCAGAAACTCGCGTCTGGTTGCGAGAAATGTCAATTTCGGTGTAATACTCGGAATCAAGACTCATGCGGAGGTAGTTCTATTTTTTTTTTTTGTTTAGTAATGTTTCTTGAATAGAATCAACCAAATAACATCCGTACCAGGCAGTGCAAGTCATGAAAGCCGCTTGGTCTAGTAGTTTGTTTATTGTTAGCATAGTAGGGAAAAATGATTTCCTGTAGAATTATACATACTCAACCCAGAATTTCCCCAAGTCTGTGTCTTTTTCAGTAATTGAGAATCCAAGTTCCTGCGCTTCATTGGGCCATAACCCAACGAAACGAGCTTGAGGCTAGTCAGATCATATTATTTTTGACTGTCTAGATTCGGCAACTTACGCGTGAGGATGTCTTGCCACGCTTGATCCATCTCCGGCGTTGGATTGCCAACATACAACGGTTCATTTGGATCCAGAGTTATATACCACATGTCGTTCTCATCGACACGAAAGGAACTATGGAATTTCTGGTGGACGAGCTGGATTTCGGAGGCAATGGGACCTTTCAGACGTTAGTTATACATTTTACCGACTGTTCGAAAAGGATGAATCACCAAAATCAGTCGCGAAGCCCCTTTTATAAGATCCCCATTGCTTTTCATCTCTTCGGTCTTGGTACACGCTGACTGCCTGCATGAAGAGAATAAATGAGAGCATACCACATAGAGTCCAAGGTATGAAAACTGATCGCCATATTGATTGTTGTCTCCGGCGTGTTTGCCAAGGAGGAGTAGCCTCACAACCTATAAGATGTTCTTGGGCGTCTTCCTTGTCCATAATGAAACTATCTTTCCAAAGCTCGCTGAGTATTAGACAATCAAATTTACTTCATCCAGGGAGGATTTGAAGAACACATCCATATGCCATAATAGAATACAAACCGTAAGTGATTTCCGAATTCTGTTTCGCTGTATTCTATAAATGCAGGCGACAGAGTTTAGGCCTCGTCTCGCCTTTCCATTTAGCTAGCTTATCAATAACCTGCTAGCCGGGATGGTGTAATTTGTGGCACATGCACATTAACTTCACCTTTCATATGATGGAACTAATAAGTAGTACCCCGCATGGGGGCTAAAAAACGAGACATGCAGCAACGCTAATATAGCACTGTATTGCTGTATTTTCCATGTACAAATAGGTTGGAAATTTAATTGGAATTTCTAAACATTCCTCTACCTAGGTAGGGAGAATTATTAAAGACAAAAATTTTAACGCTAGAAGCACCAAGGCCTAATCAAATAAGCAAAGGGTATATCAGCATTTTATCCATGCCATGCTGCCAGGGATAAAAGTGCTGCCTACTAGTCTGGACTGAATAGCGATTAGTCCAGCAAGCCTCAATAACTTTGAATGCCGCTAAAAAGTTGGTGAACAGACGCGAATCCTCATCGAGTAATTCAATAACACCTCGAAATGCTGATTCTTGGTCCTGTGTGGCTAGAGACCCTGCTACACAGAATGGCCATACCAGGTTTCGGAGCTGAGAGGCGTTCGTAATGCCTTGGAAGGCTTGGGTAACCCAGTTGACACTAGCCTTAATCTCTGGGGTCTCGAACACTGGCCGAGATATAATGGAATACAGATATAAGAGAGCCGTGTGGGCGTAAAGCCCTGTTGTTGCCATTATCACCTGGTCCTCATGCAGTTTACTATCGTTTTGCCCTTGTTCAGACATAACTTTCAGACCAGCCTCAAGGGTGAATTTGATCTGAGTATAGCGAGAGAGAAGTTCCCAATGACTTAGCATACCAGCTAATTCCTGTTCATGTTTCCATCTGTCCAGGAGAACAATATCCAAAAGGCAATCGAATACCCAGTTTTCACAGCCAAACTGCAGGCTGAGGTCAATGATGGGTGATGGGCACTCAAGGAGGTGACGAAATGATATGCAAAATGACGGAACTCGAAAGGTTGACGAAACGCAAGATAACAAGTCAATCCACATCAAGCTTCCCTTGAAAAAGGGCAACCAAGATACTTTTTGAGGGCGATATGTGTCATCATCAAAGCTCTGGCACATAGCTACAGAGGCGGGTGACAAGGCGTATTCAGGCAGAAGAAACAAAGTTACTGTATCCAACAGTGTTTTCCAGCCCGCACAGTCCTTGTGCATGATCTGTGCCCATCAATCAATAATGAAATTCGAAGGGAAAGGAAATCCAGCCGCACCTCAAGAAACAATAACTGGACCACACACGCCAGAATCTGCGCTGGATCCGACATTTTTGGGATATTTGAGTTTATTGACATTACCAGCCGCAACAACTCACTTGTTGCGGACGTGCGATAGTAATGTGACAAGATAAAATAGTGATTATTTGCAGAATGTGAGGTTGACCACAAATGGTAGGCGCTGGCCGAGAGGCATGTTGTCCGGAACAGCGGTGATTTCAGGATTAAAGAGAGGAGCCATCCACGGTTGTGAGAAGGTATAAAGGTGCAGTATAAGTTGTATTGGGTCGGGAAAACTTCGTTCAGATAATGCACAAGCAAGTCGGTGGTATCCTGGTGGCAAATGAACGGATTGTACATAAAAGAGAAAATGTCTTCAGTTGGGCTTGGGGAGGGCTTCCAAAGTTTATTTTCAGTCGTTTCCCTTGATGAAGTTTGTGATATTTCTAAGTCGGAGGAATTATTGCTAGAGTCAATGTCGCCTTCAACATTTTCGGTCTCAAGCTTGTTCTTGTTCTGCTCTTCTCGAGCTGCTCGTTTTTCGGCAAGTCTTGCTTTCTTGATATTTTGTCGAAGCTCTCTATTGACTCGATATGCCATGGCTTTCTCCTGCGCACCACCATCCATCCATATCGGCCGTTTGCCATAGCCATGGCACGCAATGCCTCGGGAACTGCATGTCTCGCAAGCAATTTCCTTCTCGTCACACTTCTTCCGCCGTAGGCGGCACGTCCAACAACCAGATAAGCTTCTGATTTTAGATGACATGTTGTTCGTGTTAGAATGCACACAAAGGGTATTCTCTGTCGAGTCTTTTGCCTCGTTAGATGCTTATAATGTTGTTCAGCTTAGCCGCAGTTTTACTGTTTGGCAGACTGCGCTAGTAACGCTTATACAGATGCGCCATCGTAAACGAAGAGGCGATCTCTTTGGTGGCTTATCTAGCTATATCTAGGGTCTTTAGACCAATCACAGTAACTCCACGGAAGAAGCCTAAAACAATAAAGTCCTCGGCTATGTACGTACTTTACCTACTTATGATAAGATCGGGCCGAAATTATAGTTAACGTTTTCAGATCTATAAGCCCTTACTTAGAGAGTTTTAGGGCCCATTCGTCCGATGGAAATACAGAGTTGGAGTAAATTACCAATAATGGCATCGTAAATTCGTTATTGAGCCAGTTAGATGTGATTCATGATGTATTTACAAAATCGTACGTAGGTATTTGGTAATTTACTTATTAATATATATTTATTAGACTTCAAATTGAGGCTGCAGTGCATGCTTAAGGCCCCCAAATGCTGACACTACCTAGGTACTCGCACTCACTAATGCACGCTTAAAAAGCCCGAATCTTTAGTATCGAGCATATTATAGATAAGCCCCAATATTTACGGAGTACTACTACTAGACATACGCTAACAAGATCTCAGCCTCGGTTAAGCACATGCTCCTCTGCTACACGTACAGCCTTCAAATCAAGCTAGCCTACAAGTAACAGCAAACTCGCATACAAACCAGCTTACTACAAATCTTACTAAGAAGACATATAAGCTAGCGAGCAACTCAAATCTTTTTAGATTCTAGATAGCCCGCATGTAAAGTAACCAGCACTTGAGCCTTTTTCGAACTATTTGGCGTCAACACCATCCCATGCTCGTAGCTGCAATTATGTGGGATCGATGTAACCTTCCACATACAGTAAATATATTCATAGGCGATTGATGGCATACGTACAGACTTGGGTGGGAAGATGGGTCCATGCTACCTGTTTCACTTAATTTGCCCCACGCTAGCGGTGGTGTGAGGTCTACATGGATCGATTTACCCATCTTCGATTCTTATGGCGACATACTAAAGAAACCAATAGTGCGTAAACAGATAAGGCTACTGATGGCTCCATACTAAGCTATTACTTATCTTGGCAAAGATATTTACTTTAGGTATCTTGGAAGCAAAAAGACACGACCTTGATTTTGCATTTCCTCGTATACAAATTTTATCCCTTTTGGGTTAGTTGCAATAATATTTGCTATTTTCACATCTACTTGATACATATGCAGTGCTGCTAAATCATATTCGAAGTCATACTAGTGACATAATCAGCTATAGCAGAAGTTACATGCTCTGAAGAATTAATGGTGTCATACTTATACGGAAATTGTATACGGAGTAGAAGAGCGGATATAATAAACGCAGTTCGTACTAGACACTCTGAACAGGCCGGAAAATCCAGGTGACAGCCTTATCTGGCTAAGCGTCAGTTTCTTTGTAAACAATATATGGGATTATTCCGAAATTTTGTTCAGTATCTCACTGTTCAGGATATATTCAAAACTTAGCCCATTCTAATACTGTGTAGCTACTGGTGACAACGTTCTACACAGTACCTTCTGTCAAGTAATATGCTTAAAATGTTTTCCTTCAGAACCAAAATGTCTCTATTTTACTTCATGCAGGCTGACTCCGCCGCCTGTTTACTATTGTACCTCAATTGAATATTGTTATGCTGAATTTTTATGTGGTGGGCTTCAGTACCGAATATCCATTGTCTACTCCTGAAAATAATTTCATCCAGACTAGCTATGAATGCATTTCCTTTCTGTCAGTCTCGTTCGTGCAGCGCTGTGGGATACCAAGCCTAGGTGTCTAGACATACTACTAAAAGAGGATCCGAAGGCGAGTCCACAGCTAGAATGAGTATAGATATAAGCATATATATGGCTTCAGTGGTTATAGGTGGCCCGAGCTTAGTTTAAATGATTCAGAGTTCCAATGCCGTCTTATTTATGCCTCGATCTTGTATCATGTTCGATGGTAATGGTGATGGCAAATTTAGGTCTGTGGCAACTCAATCAAATCCCCAAACTGCCCACAGAATATCATCCTAGGTGTCCTCTGCAGTCGCACGCTCGCTATTTCCAAAGACCAGGATAAAACTATACTATAAAGTGATAAGCATCATTTGCAAGAAAAGGTCAATAACATAACTTATATTTCCTTACTAGTGTTATCCCTAAGCAGATATTTGCTGAAGGTACCTCTAGTATAATCGAAACCACTGCTTAAACAATCCCTAATAACCACAATATTAAAAGGAGTAGTTCAAATAGAGTAATTGTTTAGGGTTAGGGCTAATCTCAAGGCAATCTGACGGGCCAATGGCATGATGATTATGTAATAATCACAATCTCTGGAAGACGCGCTCTATCATACCAAATGGTTAACGCAGCATGGATTTCCTGGTACTTGTGAACTCTTGTTGTATACAATTGGCAATATGATAACTGAAGCAGTATGGTCCGTCATAATGGCCCAGTGGGTCTTTTAAAATCCAGGAACGGTTGCCTCACCTGCAAGTATGTCCAGCTCTCTCATCAATCATCACGGACTATTGCTCATATGCTGCAGGAAGCGACGCATCAAGTGCGGTGAGGAAAAGCCTCATTGCCATCGTTGTGCCAGCACTGGCCGTAAGTGCGAGTACGAAGTCATAAAGGGTCATGATTATAAATCATGGAGCCGCAACTCAAGTCTAAATTTTCAGAGGGTAGACTCGTATCCAACTGGATCCTTAGATTGTTCCTTGGAGCTACGCGCCTTTGAGTACTTCTTTATGAGAGGCATGTCTATCTTCCTTGGAGCCAAGGGCAATCGCCTTTGGAAAACATGTATATTGCCCGCCTGCCATACAGAGCCTGTCATTTGGGATGCGGTAAGATTCAATTCATTTCTCAAAGAACACTATCACTGAGTTCACTTCAGGTATTGGCGTTCGGTGCTCTCTTTGAGCATCCACAATACGCCGATGAGCCAGTGCGCGGCTTGGAGGTTGCCCCTCGTGTTTACCCCAAAAGTCCAATCAAGGATCGATCCCATCAGCAAGCATTGATGTGGTATAATCGGTCATTGTCAAAACTAAGAGTGAACATCGAGAACGGCAAGGCAAATAGAGTCGTTGTGCTAATAAGCTGCATTCTATATATCGGCATTGAGCTTCTGCAAGACAATATTAAGGAAGCACTCCAACTCTACTATCACGGGATTGGGATCATTTCGAATTGTGATGGATCCATGCTTGAGAAATTTATTACATCTTTTTTACACAATTTCGGTGCTCTCGCCATGGTTATGGATTATATTTCACCAAACATGATACCTGATTCGGAAACGCCCGATACGGACCTCGACGAAGTGGAACACGATTTGTACCGGTTGCTACCCCAGCTCACGTCCTATCGCCAGGCATCAGGAAAGGCATTTCTGACCGAAGAACGCCTCGAGAAGCATCGATTGGCTGAATTGGAGGCACAGGAAAAGTTCGTTTCCGCCGAGTTGGGCCGATGGCTGCAGAAATTTCATGCGTTAGGCGTCACCTTAGAAGGGGACTCATCCCCCGCTGAGAGATTTACAGCTGCAACATTGCTTCAAACACACGCAACACTTCGTAGCGGAGTAACAACTGCAATGAGCTTTTCGGAAATGGCAAACGACGACATAATAGACATATATGAAGAAATCCTACACTATGGTCGCTACATTATTGCGGCAACCCGGTTCCCGGATGGGACCCAGCCGCCATTTTCGCTTGAGGCGAGCAATATACTGCCGCTCTATGTCTGTGCGACCAAGTGCCGCGACTACCGCGTTCGTCATGCGGCCTTGGACCTACTGTGGCAGGCCCCAAAAGTCCAAGGTCTCTGCAAGTCGACTCACTACGCTTTGATGGCTTCACAGATCATTAGTATCGAAGAAGCTGGGCTGGAATTGGTATATCGAGAGGACGGTAAGGGACCGACTATGTTCATCCCAGAGTCCCATAGAATTATTGACGCTGTCATCACCTCTATCAAGAACAAGAATGGTGGTGATGAGTGGGCCCTGAGACACATGAGAAGAGTACCAGATGCAGACGGCTATCGCATTGTGGAAGAGCTGTCTCCCTTTGACTTTTCAGGAAAGCCGCCGGTATCTATAAGCTCTCCTGCTTGATTCAAAAAGAATAGCCCAGCTAGTAGCTCCGTGTAAGACGAAGCTGCCCGAAGGAACAGTGAAAACTCGTCATAATCCATTCGTGGAATATTCACGACCGGAATACTCGCACCAAGTAAAATCAACCAGGACAGTCTGAACCAAGGGCGAGCAGAAGTGATGACTTTCAAAGCCATTGGGGAAATATCAAATCATGCCATCGTCCTGCCCTAAATCGTTGCTGAGATAAAGTCTCACCATCTCGGCCCTGGAAGGCCTTTGAGTCGATTACCGGCTTACAGATATTACCCATTTACGAACCCAGGCTATAATAAACCGTAAGGTTTCCAATTCCTGCATGATTCTGATGGTAAACTAATGTGATATAGGTTGAATATGGATGACCCGCTTCCCACAATCGTGGATTCTGCCATGCAAAGAAGCCTCCTTAATAATATCCTTGGTCGAGCTGATTGGGAGGAGATCGAGATACTTGCGCGAGGATACATGGAATTGGAGGCCCAGGGACGAGTCATTGACTATGATTTGGTCAATTTATCAACAGATGTATTGGAAGGTCATGCTCATCATACACGAGAGGCGAAGGAGAGGAAACGGACAACCGGGTCGTGTTTCTGAAGTGGTGAATGGTTACTCTACGTATGATATCTCGAAGCTGTAGGATATAAACGATTGTCAATGTCCAGGGGTGATGAGCCTTGGCTGAAGAGATTGAAAAATGTACAGTCATGAAAGCTGTGTCTGTTGTTATCTTTTCGAAAGTCTTGTTAGATTAACTGCCTAAAATAATACAAGTATAGTACAAAGATGTTGTTAGGACGCCTAGGTCTAAAAACATAAATAGCCTTCGAACCAGCCTCTCAAATCACATATTGAGACAAAATTCGAAATTCCATCCATGTGTACCTCTCATCGAGGTCATTTCAATAGTGCCAATGGAGACGTCTATTCATGTGTTTAGGCGACGCCGTAGAACTCGGCACATGACTGGCTTTAGATACCGACCATGCGATGCTGGTTGTGCTGTGAGACTTCAGAGTGATGTACTCTTCGGCGAAGTAAGGCTCTTTAAGCAATTCAGCAAATAATGAAGCAATCATGTCATGCTTCATGCTGATGCTAGAAAGTTTGATCGCAGATTCCTCTCAGTCTTGGGAATCCGAACCTCTATCAGTCAAATTAGCAACCGTCTCTGTAAATTGTGCCTATTTTGCGTACCTTCTATTCACCAATAGCAGGGATGCAATGCTCAGATCCAGCGTACTCGCCGAATTCTTCGTCTCGCTTCATCCCGGGGAGACTTCTGTAGGCCTTTTGACAAACAGATATGTGAAGCCATTCCAAACTTCCATTCAGTGATTTGCTTTCACAGTGGCCCGGAGAATTGCCTCTCTTCTCCATCCCAGCCTACTCGAGGCCAACCCTCCGGCAAGGTTGAGTAAGTGGGCAAAGTATAGTGTCCTTCGCACCCATCGATCGAGCAATTCGGAAGATCGCACATGCCATAGACCTTGCAATAACATTCTTCCGCCGACGGACAGTAGACAGGGTCTTTGCCAAATATAACTAAAAGATAAAATTCAGCACGGCACATCATAAAAAGAAAAAGAAAAAAAGTCTTACTATGCCAGGAATACTCAAAGAACCTGCCACTGAGCTCATCCTGAAACGGGGTAGCGAGCAACCACTCCCGAAAACGTATATAATCATCCCTCGTACGCTGCCGTATCGTATCCTTTGTGACGGCGAACTGAGCGCAGCAACTAACTCCAATCGCAGCGGGGACAGGCTCATCTTCTAATAATTCGCCAAAGACCTCTCGAAATATCTCGCCGGTGGCTTGGTCTTTGTGCTGTTCACTAACGGCTGCGTCTTCGAGAGGGTGGATTTCTGCCGGGCAGCCCAGAACCCATACACAGCGCAGATTCACGTAGCCTTCTTCTTGGAGGTATTCAAATTGGAAGTTTTGGAGTAATAGAACGCCGTCGTAGTCGGGATTGTCGTTGTGCCATTGGAATCGCTCGGCGTGGAGGAAGATTGTGTTGTTGGGGAGGGTATCGTAGCGGTCGATAATGTACCTAGCATGACACCCAAGTTAGCTAACTATGCATGGTAGCAAAGGTAAGTAGAATCTAAATTCCGGAAGATTAAACGTACGTGAGATAAACCATCGCTTCATGGCCTTTATTCTGCGGTACTGTCAATGACGCAGCAGGGTCATCAACAACGTAAATATTCGATTTCCAGTCCGGAAAATACTTCGAATACCAAGAAGTATCCTGCTTCTCCATACTTGCAACGACGAGCTCGACATCGTGATTGCGATCCTCGAGTGGCAGTTTCTCCAGCGTCAACTCGGTATTGCCATGTGCGTCGCTAGTAAAGGGGAACACAAAAGTTAAAGATAACGAGCCGATGTCATGACTGTTCACGATGTGGTACAGATAAAAAATGAGAATTAGGGAGGTGAATGCGCTGGCGAGAGTGATGTACAGGGTTTTCGCTGCCCGGAAATCGAGAGACATTGTCGATAGGCGCCGGAAATGTTGTTGTGTTGTTCAATACATGCATATAAAAACCAGTAGAAAAACAATATTAAAAATTAGGGTCGTGGGTATGGTCAACTTTTATCTGAAGTTAAATTAGAAAGAAGAAATGAAACGAAGAAATGTCAATAGTGTGAGAGGAAAACGCATGCATACGGAGTAAAAATAACTGCGATAATCGACGTGTTTCAGCGCTTACGATAGGCCGGGAGCGATTATTGACTGATGACGCATATCTCAGGCGGCTAACAGTCGGCCAATCGACTGCATGAGACCAAGGATGAAGCGCACTAAGGGGTTCAGCAATCCTTGTTCGAGTATCGCCAATCAGATTCAACATCGACATCCCTTAAACATGCGCGGCGAGTCAGGCACTAGCGCCAGCGCTAAAAGGACGGCCCGACACTCTAAAAATGCTAAAGATAGCAGCCCGGCGCTTACAGACTGGCCAATGGCAGCCCCGTAGACACCCCTCCCTGTATCTCGTTCCTGGCACCACAGACTTTGTCGAGTACCACATCAGCTAATGTGCAATCCACCATGAGTGCCCCTAGTGCATCCAATACAAGCAACTCATCATCATTGTCATCGTCGCCGTCGTCGACATCCTCACCGTCACCAACCTCGCATGTCGGTGCTATCGCCGGCGGTGTCGTGGGCGAGCTTGCTGCCATCGCGGGTTTGACGCTGGGGGCAATTTTCTTTCGTAACCAGCAAAAGAAGCAGCCGACTTCTCAACGCATAAGCAAGCCCGTCTTACCAGTATCACTGCAAGTATATCACGAACTAGCGAGCAGGCGAGGGCAAAGGCAATGAGTTGCACGGCAGTTGAAAGAGTGATACCGTTTTGGGGTTTACTCTATCGGTAGATAGGATTTATTCTTCATTTTTCTTTCTTGTTTCACCCCTTTTCGTATATATTTTTTGTATATGATCTTATGGAGTCAGAGTCGATGCCAGCGGATACCAACACTATCAATGTTATGAAGCTATGATTAGAATTGCAGTCTTGTTCATTGTGGGGCTATTCCCAACATCCAGAAAACCCTCATGCCGGGGATTGGCCATACAATCAAACTAGGCATTTTCATAGATTTGATTTCGAAGTTTTGGTCCGATATTCGTCCGCTTAGATATCTGAACGGACGGTTTTGTCTGATTGCCGAAACCTTCTATACTTGAATATTCAAATACATCCCTGGTACTTCCAATTGGAAGGTTCCAAGGTTATATCGCAGTGTCTGTTCTCTAAAAAGTCAAACCTCGATCTCGCTTATATCAATTGCCCGAATAACCATGTCTGGCGCCGCCCAAAAGGGATTCAACATCCAAGCAACCCTTTTCTTTGCCCCGGAAAACATAGAAAAAGTGTTCGAGGCACTGAAGCCAGTGTACGAGAAAACGATAGCCGAGCCGGAATGTCTTTCGTTCCAAGTATACCAGCTGCTTGAGGAGCCTGGACAAATACTTTTGGTAGAAGATTGGTTTGTTAGCTATCTCTTCAATCAATTTATCTGAAACTGACATATATTCCAGGGAAACTCCTTTGGACTGGTACATGACTGTACGTGATATTCATTGTGGCATTTAACTCGGCGTAGACCCCAGACTAATGAGCTATATGCACACAATAGGAGAGACTCAAGGTGGATTATATGAAAGAGTTTTTTGCGATTATTGAGCCTTTGTTTGTGAAGACCCAGGAGGTCAAGGTGTTTAACCGGCTTCCCCAGTTTCATAAAATCAAGCTGTGAGACGTCTAGGGAAAGCGCAGTCCACTGTCAAACTGATTATGATATGGAATATGGATATAAATTCTTTGTGAGTCTGATCAATGCTATCACTATCATTAGTTTGGTATGCAACAAATAGCAGGGCTAACAAAGAAGAAAACAAAGCACAGAGAAATAAAGAAGCCAATTATTCTACAACTTCCTAAAACATACTGTCATTTGTAGATGTTTGTAGCAATTCCAAAAGCTTTATGCCAGGAAAGAAGCTGGCATAAAGCATAACAAACAAAACCACCAGTTAAGAATGAGGTTGATGAAATAAAGGGATGTATGCTGGGTGATGTCAACAAAGCAGGCTGTTTGCAGTGTTTGCACCCAGCTATCAGCCCCATATTTTACCACTCCGCAGCCCCTCCAGTTGAGCGTCCTGTTTTCTCTGTCCATACCCAATAATTACTCGCTGATATCTCTCATTTGCATATCCATCGCTTGCATACTTGAACATACGCATTTCCTGCATCGCCCTCTCACAATGGGCTCCACCGAAACTCAGCAGGGAGACTGGACTCCATGGACAGGTACCATCCCATCTTTTCACCGCGCAAGACCAAGACTAACCAGAGAAAAAAACAGTCCTCTCAACCGTCCCTCACCCAATTGAGGAAAACAGCGCCTCGCCAGTCCCATTCTTCCACCTGCTGGAACGACTCAAGACCACCAAGCGCGAAGGCTGGCGCCGCTTCGGCCTCAACCACGCCGAATCCATCTCCGACCACATGTACCGCATGGCAATCATCACCATGCTCGCCCCTCCCTCCCTCTCCTCCAAACTCAACGTCCCGCACTGCACCAAGATGGCGCTCGTCCACGACATGGCCGAATCGCTCGTCGGCGACATCACGCCGGTCGACACGTCAGTCTCCAAGCCCGAAAAGGCGCGCCGCGAGGCCGCCACGATGGACTACATTGAGCAAACGCTGCTGCGCAATGTGCCCGGCGGCACGCTCTCTGGCGGCGAGATTCGGCGCATATTCCAGGAATACGAGGATAATGAAACGCTGGAGGCGCAGTTTGTGCACGACGTGGACAAGATTGAGTTGTTGTTGCAGATGGTGGAGTACGAGCGCGAGCATGGCAAGGATCTTTCCGAGTTCTCGCATGTCGCCAGTCGCATCACGCTGCCGGAGGTCAAGGAGTGGGCTGAGACGATTATGAAGGAGCGGAAACACGTGTGGCAGAATCCGTCATAGTTCACTTGACTGTCTGGTTTGAGCATGGTCGTGGTTTTTGATTTGGAGATTTGGAGAATGTTGGTATTGTTAGATTCGGATTCTGTCTTTTTGTAAATAGATTGTTAATATTCTTAATATGTACGCTTCAACAGGCAAGGCGCTGGGGCTTCGCTTGCACATTAGTTAGATCATAGATACACTGGCTACCTGCACCGGTATACCTAGACACGCATAAGCAATTGCTTCACACATGAGATCTCATTCCCACTCACTAGTCAATCAATCATCACTCTCCCTCGCCATCTCCCTCGCCAACATCTCCGCCTCATTGGCCATATCCTCCTCACTCCTCGGCGTCCTCGCCTCATCGTCCACAACCGGAAAATCGCTCCTCCTCTTGCTCCCTTCCTTGTCCGCAACATCCCCCCCATGGGGACCAACAACCCTCTTCACCTCCCTCTGTATCCTCCCAATATCCCCCTCCTCCCCATCCAGCAGCCCATAAATCGCATCCGTGCCACCCATATGATCCAGATCCGCCCTCCTCCGCGGAATAATGTGCGTGTGCACATGCGGCACGCTCTGTCCCGCATCCACGCCATCCTGAATGGCAATGTTCAAACTCGAGGCGTCGAAAACCCGCTCAATCATGCGCCCGACTTTGCGCACTGTGAGGAAGAGGTCTGTTGTTTCGGCGGGCGTGAGGTCGGCGACGCGCGAGACCACGCGGCGCGGGGAGATGAGCACATGGCCTGGCAGGATGGGTTTGAGGTTGACGAGGGCGAAGGAGAGGGGGGTGAGGTAGAAGACCTGAGGATTGGGTCAGGACTTTTTTCAGTTCATTGGTTTGTTTGTAGGGTAGTTCGCACCTGTGACGTTACGAGGAAGGGCCCGAAGTGGATCGGGGCTTTGGCAAGGGATGCCATGTTGAGGATGTGTAGGAATAGGTAGGCGGATGGTATTTATGGGTGAGTTGGCTTTCAATGCAGATAAACAAGTGTGTATGACGATGGTTAGATGAGGTTGAGCTCCAGAGAGAGGTGTGGAGCGGAAAAGCTGGCTGATGATCTGATAAGATAAGATAAGCTAATCTAGTATGAGCACCAAGTAAACGTCTATGTTAATTTACACTGAACAGTCTAAATTAGGAAATAATACATCATTACAGATAGTCTTTGGTATCATACACAACTAATTAACATGTCTTCAGCCTCCGCGTCTGCGTCGGCGATTCGAAGTTCGAGGCGCCGGTTTATACTCCTCTTCAGAATCAGGTATTTCCGAGTCAATGGACTCAGAGGCGCCGACATCATCGTTCTCGTCATTGTCAATGTCCATTGAGTCGCGTATAGGCTGCTGGCGGGATTCGTCTCCATTTTCGACGACAAAGTCGTGCCCATCGTCGTCTTGTCCGGGTAATAAAAAGCCTCCGCCGTAGTCTTCTACCTCGTGAGTTTCATGATACTGATGATCATCTGCTTCGTCGTGTCCATCTTCATGATCATGCTCTTTCTCATCCTGCTTCTTGGGTGCGTCCACCGCCGCCGTTCCCGCAGATTGAGCCATCTGCCCTCGCCGCTGGAAAGGATTCTGGATTTCCGCATCACCATCATCACCATATTCATTTCGAACGCGCTCCATAATGCGCAGTCCCATAACGAACTTTCTCCACGTCTGCAAAATGCGTTTCTCTTGTGCTAGCCGCTCCTTTTCACGCCGCACTTCTTGATCGGCTCGCCACGCATCCTTCAGCAAGTCGCCATTCTCCGCAGCAACGACAACGCCCTCAATCACAGGAACGGCCATTTTACTGCCAAACTCAAACCCGGTCACAGCCTCGGCGTAGTCGATGCCCAGCTTCTTGCAGATGCGCACTGTTCCGCCCCAGGGGACATGAATTGCCCCTCGAGGGACCATACTAGGAACGAAACAGTCGATGTTTCCGTATTCGTTCTTCGGGATTATGCCGTTCTGGATGGGAGGTGGGATGATGAATTCGGTCTGGTACTCAGCATATAATCCCTGCAGTGGTTTCTGTCCTGTCTGGCGATGAGCTTCTTCCACCTCTCGTTTCCGCATCAGCGTGACAGCTCTAATGGGAACTCGTTTCAACGGTGCTTCCCCCATCTTTGGTCGCCGGCCTTCCTTGTGCCAGCTTTCAGCAGATAGACATCTCAGAACATCTGCGCGGCGATAGACGTTTTCTTCTTTGGCTTTGTTTCCTTTGCCAGAGGTGAAATTTCGTACTACTTTGGCCCCCGGCCGTAGTGCTTCTTCTCTACGAAGGAAACGTTCGAGAGCAAATTCCGTAGACGCCTTCAGACTCTGTAGTGTATCGCCTTCCTTCTTCACTACTTTCTTTTCCGGTTGATTAGCAAGCAGATCCGTCGCATCTTCAATGTCATCAACAACCGCGCGTTGCTTGTCGAAGCGGCGGTATCCTCTCATCGTTGTCTGAAACCAATCATAGTCAACTGCATAAGTCTGGCGTCGGTTGGCAGTTCTATAAACCAATTTCTCCATCGGTAATCGGTATCCTTTGGTCTTTCCTGGCCACGTCCGACGTTTGAGATACCGTGTTGTGACATCCTTGGCCGTACCGTCAGGAGAATGCGCAACGACGTAGGCAATTACTTGCTTCGCTTTATCAGCCAGCCCGCCTCTGGGTTCAAAAGCGGCAACCAGTTCAGGGGTAGAAGCAACTGGATTGCTCAGCACCATCGGATCGACAGCAATCACTTCATTGGTTATCGGGGACACGACTTCTGTCCAGTAAACGGGAAAGGGCAAATCGCGATCAAATCGATTGGTTTTTGAGCGGCCTGCTCGCGTGTCGCTTTCTTCGTCTGTTTCGAGTTCTTCATCACTACTGCTGCTCTGAGGAACTTTCTTGCTGGCCTTCGTGTCCTGCTGCACAGTTTCAGATGTGGCCACTTCAGATTTAGTCCATCCAAAACCGAGCGGTTGCAGATTAGAGACGAGACGTGCCTCAATACCCAAAGCCCGCAAAAGTGCTGTAAATAGCTGTGCACCAACATCTCGCGAGCCTTGCCGTTTGTCGGCCAGGGTGCGCAATTCGTGTCGATCAGAAATGCGCTCCCCATGTGTCTGCGGGTCAGACTCTTCCTTTTTGAAAGAGGAGACAATTTCCTCCAACTTGATTGCAGTCCGGTATCCATTTTTGCGGAGCCCAGGAGCTGTCACTGTAAAGTTCTTTTTCCAGTAGGCTGCCAGGATGCGCAAGAGCTGTAGAATAGGGTCGCCGTTACTCATATCCGGCTTCCCTGGTTCCAGACGCTTGGTGTCATCTCCCCAATCGCGAGATTTTGCCTTGGATGCTTTCTTCTTGCCGGCTTTCACTGTCGATCGGTCGTCAGGAGGTGGTGGGACCAGTGCTGACGCGACGCGCCATCTCTGTATTTCTTTTTGAATGCCCGCCGGCAGTTGCGCTTTTAGCAAGTCATGAACCTTCGTGTCATTAATCCACGCATTCCGAATGGAATTGTGGAAGAGTAGGCATTGGACATGTAGCCGGTGGGTGTTCAATCTGATTATTCGTTCAATCTTAGACGGTCCTTTCTTGGTATCAAGAACACTGGTCACAGGCACATTTGCCGTAGGATCCAGCGTTAACTCTAGATCTCGAATGTCCACGTCTTCAGCTGCCTGGCCACCAGGAGTCGTGGTTGTGTCCATTGCATCCTCCCAGTCCACGCTCTCGCCGTCATGCTCGTCATTATCTTCATCGCCGCCATCGTCACCGTTTTCCCGCGAATTTATGGGCTTCTTCGGAACATCGACCCATTCCTCCTCGCTGAAGGCATCGGAGTCGGAGATCTCGACGGGCTCAGCGACTTTCTTGTTGACTGCGCGGCGTTTGGCAGGCCGCGGTGCTTGCGTTCGCTCTGGCGGGGACAGCGAGCGTTTGGTCGGGATGAAAGGGGGCATTGAGCGCGAAGGCTTGCTGTAATGCAGAGCTGTTGAAATGTACTCTGATCCAAGTTGCAGAGGTCGAATTGCTGGATTGTTGGATTGTTGGAACTTGAAGCAGGGAGGAATACCTGAGGCTGCCGATAAGATAAGGAAGGCACCAATGCGCGCTCCAATCAACTTTGGCAGGAGCTCATGCAGAACTGTATAACCTTCCTCTTACCTAGGTGCCTAGGTAACTGATAGAAAGAGTTTGGTTTGCTTAAAATTTTGTTGCAACAGTTGTGTTAGGTATGCGAATATTTCAGGGTTGAAAAAATTGGGTGTCGAGACTACGACAAACATTTATATATATTTAAGGAATTCCCCAGATTACCGTACCGGGTTGACCCGTTTGTCGTTTCACCTTACAAGAAGAGAACCGCTCATTCCCACATATTATTAGTATTTTCTCTCTCTTTCTTTCTCCAACAAAGGAAGAAAAAGAAAACAAACACCAGACTTTTACAGAGTCTGCTGTGAACATGGTGGTGATGTAATTACTAATCCCGCGGACTGATTTCATCATTGGAGAGCCTCTGTCCACCCCGCAGACACCATCTACAACCAACTACAGACAGACACAGACAACACCGTCGCATATGAAAACCATCCACAGGAACATCTATACCACGTTTAATCCATTTACAGTTAACAAGAGAAGACCGCTCTCCACAATGACCGAAGCTGCAGTTACGCGCTTTTTCCAGTCGCCGCAGTTCGCCGTGGCGGGCGCCAACAACGACGCCAACAGGTTTGGCTACAAAAGTCAGTTGCATCGATCGAGCTCTCATTGTATAAGTGCTGACTGCTGATTGCTGATTGCGATAGTCTTTGCATGGTATCACCAGCACTCGCTACCGGTTACTCCCATCCACCCTCGTGAGCAGAGCATCAGGTTGCCATCGCGCGAATACCCCGTTGCAGCTTCGCCAGAAGTCCTGTCCCAACCCACCGAAACGTCGCTGTCCTTTGTCACGCCCCCTCCAGTGACCCTCCAGCTGTTAAAACAGGCGCGTGGCGTGGGAATATCGGCGGTGTGGTTCCAACCTGGCACGTACAATGACGAGGTGCTGGATTATGCGCAATCCAACTTCCCTACTGTCATTGGTGGCGATGGGGGCAATGGCAGCGAGGGATGGTGCGTTTTGGTCGACGGTGAGGACGGTTTAGAGTCTGCTGGACGAACTTGGAAGCAGCAGAAACTGTAAGGGGTGAAGCTATTCCTGCATAAATAAGTATAATTGCTAGGTTAGGCTTAGATTAGTGAATGACAACATGGTCAGATATTTGTCCAATTCGAAGTCTTTCAAACAGCCATTCCAGTGTAGAGAGCAGAGACAACAGAGTAGAGTCAAGTGTTGGGATTGTTGACGATGGTCGGAGTCAAGTGACTTGTCAAGCCAGATCGGGACGGGCCCCGCTTTTCCGATTAGTTCGCCCATCCAAAGTAAACAACAGCTTCACTTCACTTCGCATCTCCAACTTTCTCCCTTGGCGCTCATTTCACTAGCAGACAATCTTATTTCCTTCCATGCAGGGCCTCCCCTATTTCTAATATTCTATGCTTGACGAACATCTCTAGCGCTTGTCGACCTGAGCACGTCCTCGCCGGCCGGGCAGGCTGCCTGCACAAAAATGGCCTCATTTGCTGACTTCGACGCGCCCTTCCGGGTGCGCACTCAGCTTTTTCGACCTCCCCATACCCCGTCTTCTACTGCATCTGTCTACCACTCTCCAGACAGTGGAACAACTCGCAAGCGTTTGCGCCGTGACGGACCAGCCGATAGATCCCCAGCGTGGGACCCTGTTTCATCGACTGAGCTAGAAGGCCCGTCACCTTTGATAAACACAGATTACATACTAGCAAACGGCGGTGAAGATCGCCGACGCCTCGACCTCAAAGACACAAGAGAGAAGCTCGTGGAAGAGCTAGACTACCGACCGAACCGATACCGCAATAGCCCACTCATCTCAGGCCACCGGGCTTTATCTATCGAGAACAAAGACGTTGGAAGCCGTAAGCGCAGTCGTAGCGAAGCCATAGAGATGGATACGCTGCAAATGCCTGCAGGGCCGGCCACGACACCAGGTTGGGGCCGAGCTGTGTTCACGGTCGTCGGGAAAGTTTGGGACTTTTGCTGGACGAGTGCATTCCGCGGTTTCTCCGCTGGTGGAGGCCACGGCTATCAAATCGACACATCCACCCCGGCATCGAAAGAAACAAGCAACTGGCAGATGGTTCAGCGGCAGGATGACTCGTCCCTTATCGCTCAGTCAAGACATGAGTCAACGCCGATCCCTGGACAATACCCCGAGGAGGAGATAGACCTAGAACATTCCCGCGATCGAGAAACCTGGGTCTTGGTGCCAGACTCCCCGTCAGTGAAGTTTTCGTCGCCGCGAAGCCCAAGTCCTACACAGTTACCTCGCAGAGTCCCGCGGCGTAGTAATGTTGCTCGTCCTCAATCTCGACGATCTCTGGGCACCCCCCGAGCCCTGAACAAAAGGCCTACACTGAACCCTACTCGATCCATGGCCACCACCCCGTTCTCGTCCACAGGACGTCCAACTACGCCAGTCAAGCAACCGCTCAGTCCAACCCGAGCATCAGCACAGGCAAGTCCTGCGTCTAGAGATGCTCAGCGATTCGCCGCTCAGGTCCGACGGCGCGAGCGCGAAGAGGACGCTAGCTTCCAAAAAATGAATGACCAGCTAAAAGCACTCATTCGCGAAGGCCGTGAAGCATTGGGATCTCGTGTGGAGGTCGATGATATGGACCTTGACGACTCATGATCGATTTTAACCTCGCTATCTATTTTTCCCTTTGGCTCGCTCGCTCTCTTTCTTGAAAATATTTCGGCTGATGACACGATACCCTTGTATACCCTTATTTAATGACCACCCCCTTTTCTTCGCTAAGGAGTTTCCCAGTGGAAAGCCGTCGACTTTGTTCTGATACTCGGATATGCGATCGAATCGACTTTGGATTCGCTCTCCTTTACCTTCCTTTCTTCTATATGTACCTAGTTCCTAAGCTTTGGTCAGACTCGTCTTTGAATTGGTTTGCGTAGTTTGCTGACGATTCTTTACTGCCTAGCTTGTTGCAATCGAGTTATGATTACGGATGAACCGTGAACTTTGGAAATGAAAATTGAATATAGAAACTTAACATTAATCACAGATAGATATATCGAACCTACCTAGGTAAGTACTGATGTAGGTAGAACCCCTGAACCGAACCTGTTGCCATTCACAGAATAATAGAAACCAGAAAGCAGCACGAAGAGAGAAAAGAAAAACATCAATGATCAAAAACTACCCACCACCAACGACTCCTGTTCAAGGGTGTCCCATATCTTCCAGCGACTTTCCTCCCACCAGGATACCCTCAGTTACCGGCTTCACGGCTTTACTGGGGTCAGCAAGCAGCCCCTTCACAACGCTCAACGCATCCGAACCAGCGATTGGCGGCACTTGTCTCTTGCCCAGGGGCTGTCCTTTGGCTGTGCCTTTGCTCGGAGACCCGGTGAATCCTTCGAGCGGGTTCGTGGCGTCCTCTCCGCTCTCTGCACCGGTTTGTCCTGCTAGGAATTCGTCAGCGAGACCAGATGCGCCGGGGCCCTCGCCCTCGCCACTGCCGGTAGTAGCGCCCTGCTCTCCCTTGCCAAATCCGGACAATGCTTCCAGTGCAGCAGCGGTAGTTGCGTCTGCATCCCCGCCATCACGACGGACTTTCCCAGTTGCGAACTTTGCGAGTTCTCCCGCGGCGGCACCGGCATTGCTCAGTGATGAAGTTGCAAGAGCGGAGACGATGTTCAATTGGCGTTCGGAAAGTCGCTCGCTGAGCTGTTTGATCATTTCGCCATCAAGTGAGCCCGAGCCGTCACGCTTGCCAAGGATATCGAGAAGGCTGGTTGCTTCACCAAGGATGTCCAGCGGACTGCCATCTCCACGCTTTCCGATTATACCTAGGCCCGAAACGAGTGATTCAACTCCGCCCAAAGGATTGCCAGCACCACGCTTGTCTAGACCGAGAGACTCTGTGGCTGATGGCTCCTCCTTTTGTTTGTGATCTTTGGAAGGATCGTGGAGAACTCCGCGGAATCCACTAAGGGCTTTGTCGGTATACGTGGTCTTCTTGGGGGATTCCTTACCGTCCAAATGTTCTGCCTCTTCGAGAAGGGCCTCCTCCGAACCGGTCAAAGAAGTATCAACGGCCCGTTTGGCGATTCCGTCGAGGCCAAGCGATTCGGTGGCTGATGGCTCCTCCTTTTTGTTGTCTTTAGCAGGGCCATGGACCATGCCGCGGAATCCACTCAGCGCCTTGTCGGTATATGTGGTCTTCTTTGGGGATTCCTTGGTATTCAGCTTTTCTGCCTCTTCAAGTGCTGAATCCTTTGAACTTGTTGGAGAGCCATCCTCAGCGCGTTTGGCACTTCCGTCGAGGCCGAGCGACTCTGCAGCTGACGGTTCCTTCTGTTCGTGACTCTTAGATGAAGGATGGAGGACACCGCGGAATCCACTCAGTGCTTTCTCGGTGTACGTTGTTTTCTTGGGGGATTCCTTAGTGTTCAACTTTTCGGCCTCTTCAAGTGCTGTATCCTTGGAACTTGCTGGAGAAGCATCATCAGCCCGTTTGATGATTCCGTTGAGGCCTAACGAGTCTGCCGCAGACGGCTCCTTCTCCTTTTCGTGCTCCTTCGGCTCATGGAGCATGCCGCGGAATCCACTGAGTGCTTTCTCGGTATAAGTTGGCTTCTTGGTCGAGGATTCCTCAGCATCGCGCTTCACTGAACCACCTAGGACACCGCCCAGTCCTCCAAGTCCTCCGAGCATGCCTTCTTCTTCACTACGTTTGATAGGGAGACTTTCAGCGACCTCGGTCAGCCCAAAGATCTGGCCAGCTGCTTCAGGGACACTCTTGACCAGCCCCAGTTGTCGAGTTTCGAGTTCGTCACGCTTGCTGATTTTGTTCAAGCTTGTCAAGAGTTCGGTGACCTCGTTCAATTGCCGGCGCGTGGTCTTCTCATCCGAGCTCAGGGGAAACTTGCCCAAGATTTTGAAAACGTCGCTATCCTGGTTTTGTTTGTCATTTGATGGAAGCAATGCGCCAGCAGCTGCCGACGAGGCCACGGCTTGAGCATCAACAGTCGCAGCTGGGATGCTCGACATCACGGGGTCGGCCTTGCGCATCGGCTCGCTCTGATGCTTGATAGGAAGTGTTGAAGCGGACTACCATTCTGGAATTAGCAGATTTCACATTTGGCCAACTTCTTCATGTCTCACCGGATCAGCCTCTTCATTGGTCTTGATCGGGGCCCCAATGGCCGCCGAAAACACCAGGGCCGACGCCAAAAAGAAACGAACAGGCGCCATTTTGAGCGCAATAAGTAGAGAGCGAAAGAAACAAAAACAACGAAACTATTCAGTGTAAAGGAGCGTAATAGTAGTACTACCTAGTAAAGAGCGGCAAGCGGAAAAAACCCTTTCGAAAAATCCATCAGACGATGGGAAGGGGGGAGGGAATGGGCATTTGATCCATCTTATCACCTTCCAAGGGACAAACATTCTTGTCGTCGCGCGCCTAATTGTGCCATCCAGGTTTGTTTCGATGGGATATGGTGGCCAGTCCCTGTTTTGCGAGCGCCCATGCGGAAGGAGGAATGATTAGCTGGACTGGTATGTAGGGTCCTTACTACTGGGAGTCTTCTAACTTGTAAGTGTGCCTGATGTTAGTGGTCGTTAGCCTTGTGCTGCAAGGGGTCGATTTCAACGTCGCATTTTGTGTTCCTTTGGAATGCATCCTTGGATCAGGACTTGAAACCCTAACCGAGCGAGCGAGCCCTATGTTCTCAGGTCTCGCCTACAACTATAAAATAAATAAATGGATTGATGGCAGACTCTCTCCCTGTCTGGTATGTACCCTAATACTGGGAGCCTTCATAATACCTCAGTAAAAGATCCAAAGCCTTGTGTATACCCATAGAACCAAGGAAAATCAACAGATAATAAATGCAACTGTTTAAAGAAAATCTTCATTTAACCGCTATAAAATGCAACAACTTTTGGTATATAAACCCTCTAAAACTCCACATATACAAAACAAAGACAAACAAAAATCAAGAAAACCGTATCCCCTCCTGATTAAATGCGTGCAAAAGCTGCAAAAACGCAGTCTCATCGCATTTCTGACTCCGCTTTTCCGCAAGCCCAAACTTGTCTAGCGCGCGCTGGATTTTCACTTGAATGAGCTGCACCAGCCGCGCTCTGTCGACATTGACGCCGTTTACTGAAATCATCTTTCCGGCCAGATTTCTGGGCGCGTCCTTTTTCGGTTTGGTGGATGCGTCGGTTCCGAAGATCAGGTCTTGCATGTCTTGCATCATGTCGTCTTCGTCAGCTTCGTTGTCGTTATCGTTATCTATATTATTATTGTCCTCGCCGTCGACGTCCATTGTGGATTCGGGTAACGGCAAGTCACCATTGCCCTGTAGGAAATCTGTGTCTTCCTTTTTGACTTGGTCTGGGAACATGGATACCCATGTCACCCAGTTCCGCTCGATAAGCTCGCGGACTTGTTTCACGAAAAAACTTGAGCGCAGGGTCTTGTTTTTCCGGTTGAAACAGATCCGAAGCATGCCGTCGAGCTCCTCCCAGGAGATGTCGGGTCGATCGGGCCTTGGCTCGATCTTGACGACGCTGGACTCGACCTGAGGGGGTGGCGAAAAGTTGTTTTTGCCGACCTTGATAAAGATTAGCACTTAGATGTCCTTTTCTGTACAAGAAGGGATAGGTTTTACCTTGAGGATATGACTGCATATTGCGTGGAATTGTGCGTTGACACTTAAACGACCTTTATTTCGGTTAGCCTCTTGACTAAAATCAAGGATAACATCAGGGACACTTACTGTACATGGCATCGCCAGGTCTGGCAATTAACCGCTGAGCGAATTCACGCTGAACCATCAATCTATATAAGATTAGTTTGATGCACCAAAAGAAAAGCCAGGATAGTAAACTTACACTGAAACACGCGGAGGACGCGGCATGGCGAGCAGTTTGAACACAAGCGGCGAGGAAATTTGATACGGAGTATTGGAGATGAAAACATCAAAGTGACCAATTTCCTTAAGGTCGACTGTAAACCATATTGAGCGGGTCAGTGGAACGAACCCATAGCCTAAACAGAGGAGAAATCTTCGCACCTTTAATGAAATCGCCCAGAATAATCTTCAACTTCCTCTGCATGGGCGTTCCTTGAACCATCTTGGTAAGTTCTGCAGCCATACGAGGATCCAACTCAATTGCAGTGCAAGCTTTAGCCTTTTGCAGGATTCGGCGTGTCAGAACACCCGTTCCAGGACCGACCTGTGCTTGATGTTAGTTTTGACTTCAATATATATATGTATACTAAACAGGCAACTTATCTGCAACGACTTCATGTTCCTTAATATTCGCCTTGTCAACGATAGCATCAGCAATACCGGGATTTTTCAGAATATGCTGGCCTTAGTAGCACGTTAGTCATGTATGTCCTATTGAATTAAATATCCAGCGAATACACACCAATGTCGGTGTTGAATTTGAAGATGGGGTTCTTCTTCAGCGACCCGCTCGGCAGGTTTTTCGTATATGGCGACCCAGCAGGCGCGCTGTTGCGTTTGCGCGGTTGTACCTTGCCCATGATTTATGATGTCTGAATGCCTGATCTTTGTTACATGCACTGCCTGAAAAACGAAGCATCTCGAAAGATAACAAAAATTTGTGGATAGCCGATGCTTATCTTATCGCCACGTGACACTATTCGTTTCCACCACGCTCTAACCGAATAAAGACTAGCGAGGCCGAGAGGCGTCTTAGCGTCATCCGGATGGCTGCAGCCAATCAGATCGCTTTCCCCCATGAACAACTCCAAGTTTCCAACTCAACCTCAACGCTCAGACGCTTTGCCTGCCAGAAAGGCGAGAGTTGGAGTAAATTTTAATAAACCGTGGTACTGGGTTTCCCCGCTTCTGTTGGTGGTGGCTACTCCGCAGTTGGCGAAAATTCAGTCGGTAGCAAAACATGCATTTCTTCCATCACCCTACATACCAGCCAGTCCATGCTTCTTGAAGCTGTGACAATAAACACTTTTGTGTTGTATCGTTCATTATACAAGGAAAAGAGGATGGTATTCAGCTAGATTATGCAACATTCGTTGCTAGTCCGGGTCAACCAAGCTCGAGGTATTACCACTTTCGTTTAATCAGCGACTGCTACCTATGTAGCGCATAAAAGTTAGACCTGGGATGTTATCCTGAAAATGACCTTCGACGTTACATCCTCTCGGCCTACTGATCCGAATTCTCTCGTGCTAGAGGCATGGAGTCAGGGGTTGATGGTGGGAGCGTTGGTGGTGATGGCGGCCATGACGATCGCCAATATGAGGAAGGGGGTGCTTCTGCACAAGCTGATTTTGACAGAGGTGAGATCACACAATCAAGACAATGATAGGTATATTGAAACCTTTTCAGCTGGTCCTCGGCATGCTCCACGGAACGTGGATTTTCACGAATGCTCCTGTATACGGATGGTATTTATCAGCGACTGCGATTGGGCTAATGGTGTCATGGAGTCTCCATAATGTGATTGCATGGATGAAAAGTCGACCTTTTTTATCTCGTCGTTTGTCAGCCTTTTATATAACCACGGTCATTCTTGTTCAACCGTATTGGGTTGTGGAAATATACGCCGTGTTCGCATACTACAACAACATCAACGATATATTCTTAAAAACGAGGCCTCTCGAGCCTCTTTTTAGGTAAGCACTGAGATGAAACATACAATACAAATATGTAAGGAACAAGGAAATCGGCAAGCTAACTTGTATAGGGACCCCTGGTGGCTATTTACAACCTGTTGGCTGTGCTACATTATCAAAAAGCAATATAATTTCGGTCCACTCGAACTCATCCGGATCAGTCCACGCTTTGGTGTTATGCTATTTTCAATGTGTCTGTCTCTTGTATTCGTTCTTCTCGACATCTTGAGCGTAACCGGCGTTCTTTATATCGGTCTTCCCACCGGCGTAGAGCCGTTCTGGAAGCTCTCCTTCATCTTCAAATGTCTCTGCGACATCGTCATCCTCGACGACTTCAAGACCGCCCTAGACCGCATACGCGCGTACTGGCTGAGCCGCATAGGCTCAGCCACGACGACGGGCGGAGGAGGATCACTAGACGCTCGTATGGATCTTGAAAGTGGCGGTGGCATAGAGCTACCGGCACGTCCAAAGTTCAGCATGGTCTTTCCAAGAAATCCAACCCCGTCGCCATCACACTCATACTCACCGTTCCAAAATATAAGCAAAGAAAAGACTGGCTTTAGCTCGTCGAGCGGGACACGGAAATCCAGTACCCTTGCACCGAACTCTATGGACGATGTTAACATGTAAATCGACCGTGATCAGGTATCTCGCATTTGATGTGTTACGAAATATGCATGGTTGGTTGATTGCATGGCGAATGATGTCACATGTGTCCTCGGCATTTCAAAAGTCAACAGAACAAAAGTTAGTGTATTTTTATCCAAAAAGTCCTGACCAACACGCATTCTTTAATCATAACATGTGTCTCATAAGAATATGTTTAAAACATTTATATACAGCTAGATAGAAATTGACAGATCATCGAAACATATAAGAAGTCTTATCAAAACAAAGGCATATCAACAGTCCTTTCGTAATCAATCGCCTGCTTCGTCGTCTCTATCCGCTCGCGACACGTGCCAAAAATCCGATCCCACAGCCTCGTCTGCTTCCCATAGTTATGACTCGACTTCCAGCCCGTCCGGTGATGCAAATCATGATCCTCAATCACCAACTCCGCATTAAACCACTGCAACGCCCAACTAAACAGATTCGGCGGACACGCATGAATCCGCAGACCAGAATGTCCAGCCAACTCCGCAAAGACGACGTATTGATGGCAGATCCACCACTCGTAGAACCCCATGGGCATGCCCACCAGCTTCATGCTAAAGTATGTCAGCAGCGGGATGCCGGCGATGTCCCAGAACTCCTGCTCCGTGTCGGCGTACAGCGTCAGCAGCGGATTGGGGTGTTTGGTGAGATGGTGCGTGCGGTGATATTTCCACAGCGAGTCATACTCGTGCATCACGCGATGGTACCAGTAGAACCAGAAGTCGAGGATGATGCCGTACAGGCCAGCCTCGAGGAATAACCACGCCCAATTCGACGCGAGCGCTGTGGCGGGTGTTTCGGTAGTGCGGTAGGCCAGGAAGACAGTCATCATAGGCCTGAATGTCGAAGTAGACATAAGCGAGTGCACGACCTTGGCGACGCCGACGTCCGGCACGTCGTCGCGCGTGTGTTTATCACCGTCAAAGAAGCCGTACACATGGCCCAGGCCGCGGAGCATGTGCAGCTGATGGATGGCAATACCCTTGAAGGCAAAGCTGTAGTAGAAAAACGCCGCCAGCGCGCCGATATTGTGGCCCGTATAAGAGACGTAGGTCTGATGCAGGACGAGCGGGATCAAGGAATGCAGAATCACCCAGCGGTGCGCCTTCCACTCTGGTAGATGAGGCACGAGATCTTCCTTTGAGTGGATTGGCACCATCTTGTCGAGCGCTGTTGGGTGGACGCCTAAGATCTCGTAGAACCAGTGCCATGGCGTCCATTCACTTTTGCTTATGCGACGCCAGGTCGATTTCATCGAGTCTTTGGGGTTTGGGGCCGCCATTTCCTCCTCTGCCCTATGTATCGGTGGGGGTGTAGCAAGTGTATCGTAGCAATAAATTTGCACGAAAGGCTGACCAGGGTATGCCAGCTGATTATAAAGCATGCAGGGACACTATTCACAAGGGAATACATAGAGTATGAGGGGAACAGGACCCATCTTTATATCCACCGTCGATACTTGTGCTCGGAACTATAATGAACGAACCAGCGTGACGAACAACTCGCCGGGTCTAGCGCGCCAGTTCTCAGGCTGATCTCACGATGAAGTGTTCGCTAGCGCTCGCACTTACACATGTGAACGAGTCCGCCGCGGCTGTTTTGATAGTAGTCTGATGCTTAGGTCCCAACAGAAGACCAAGCCGCCGGCTGATTGGTCTGGCGCGGGTTAAGAATAGGGCTAAATTTTAGGCAGGCGAAATACGGAGAAAAGACCGACATCATATGGAGATCCTTGTGGACGCTATCCATGTATCATGATGATTAATTTCATGTATTAATAAACACGAATAAGAGGAATTATGAGAGTACACACGTGAAACCACCCACCGTTATTCTCCTTCGTTACGCATCTGCCTAGCCCTAAGCCCTTAGTATTTGTAGTTAGGTTACTAAGTGGTGATCTGCACGGCGCTATTAATAAGAGCCGAGGTATATGAGGCAAGTTTGCGAGCCTAGCATTGCTTTCGGTTTGGTGGCGTCTACTAAACCAGACATCTTTATTAGCAGTCAGTGTACGGAGTAAGAATCACGAAGATTGAATAATGGATTGTCTTCTAGGCAACAACTTATTAGTAAAATCTGAAATCCCCCCCAAATTAATATCTTCGTCTGCAGTAAAACATAGCAAAAAGGTAAAAGTACGTGCAAGCGAATTACAGACTGGCTTTCCCCTGGGGCTCAAATGGCAAAAACAGCGCCAGCACACCAGACACCAAAAACAACGCTCCGCTGACATACACTGGAGCCGAGCTGTTGAGATTGGCAAACATGGCAATAATCGGCGACATGATGCCAAAGATACGATTTGCCGTTGCCGCAATCGCATTGCCTGTACCCCGGTCCTTTGTAGGGAACACCTCTGGCGTGTAGGCGTACAATACAGCGTACATGATATTGCTCATGAAGTTGTAAGCACAGTTCCAGCCAAGCAGAGCATTGGAGGTCGTCGCCGTGGTGGAAGCGAAAAGGAAAACGCCCGTCATTGCAGTGGAGACAGCCAGTGCACCTCTGCGTCCAAATCGTGGCAATTCCACCAGGACTCCTCCCAGCAGGCAGCCAGGAATACCGAGAACAGCGATGATCACCTCATTTCGATACGTGATGTAAGTTGATCCATCGCCAAAGGAAGCCCCGCGAGTGGCCTGGATATACGGAAGAAATGCGTTGTATAGTGGGAAACCAAGGCCAATAAACGCCCAGATCGCTGTCACCATTGATGTTGAGAGCGCCAATCGGGCTGTTGAGAAGAGCGAGCGCACATGCGTCAAACTGATCTTGTCCAGATTCCGCTGCAAGGCTGCTGCCGCGGACGTCTGCTGGGGCCGAACCCCGTCGACACCAGCTCCAGCGAGTTCGTTGTATCGCGTCAGGTCCTCCACAGTCAAATCCGAGGTTTTGCCATTGCGGCGAGCAACCTCGTGGACAACAGCTACCGCCTCTGCGTCTCTGCCACGTGACATCAGGTACTTTGGTGATTCGTAGATGGAAAAGCAGAAAAAGCGAATACCAAACATGATCATCGACAAGCCGCCCATGGCAATCATGAAGTATCGCCAACCCATATTCTCGCTTCGCGTGCAAACAGTATTTTCTTGGCAGGTGTAGTCGCCCAGTAGTGGCCATGCAACCAACGAAGCAACAAGTTGCGCGAATGCCCAGTCAATAGACAAGACTGTCAATAAAAATTGGTGCGATGCGGGGAGGAATTCTAGGAAGATAGCTGAATCAACCGGCAAGTTTCCACCAACGCCCACTGACCACAATGCCGCAAAGACGCAAATAGCCGCGAAGTTGGGCGACCCCGCTGAGATGAGACCAAACACGCCTGTAATCCCAAGAGTCAAATTGAAGGCCCATTTCCTCCCAAACAGATCACACCCAAACCCCCAAAACATAGCACCGACAAGAAGTCCGATATTCTGTGAGAGCGTGAGGTATTCCGAGTAATGGGGCTTGAATTCATTACCAATTGCCGTAAGAATCAAGGAAGTGATTATTGGCCACATGTTATCGTTGGCCCAGCCAAAGCCGATGACGGCGAAGAGCTGCCATTGATATTTCCCCATGCCAATGCTTTGAATAGCCTTGTTGAGCTCGCGCGCCTTGGCTTCATAGACGGGATCGAAGGTTCCTGAGGGCAGGGCACTTCTCTCGCCTTGCTGGATATCGACATCCTGGAAAACCTCAGTCGATACGGGTCCAGCGTCGCATGCGTCTGTCTCTTTCGCGGTAGACATTTTCAAACGTGAGCTAGGGCAGCAACGGGTACACGAGTGCACAACGAGAATCAGCCTTGCTAAATATGCGTCTTGTTAGTTGAAGAGGATTTCGAATTTGACAACATGACTGAAGACAAACCAGAAGAAATTAGCCAAGCTCAGTTGGAGCCTCAGAGTTGATGCCGTCACCCTCTATGCTTCGACTCCCTGGCGGTATTTTTTGCGCTCAAAACCCTTGAAGTTGAAGAGAGCAAGTGTCACCTATTTGTACTGTCGCTCGTGTTTAGAAGAGCACAGACAACGAGAAAATATCTGCGTTGCACAGATGGCAAGACACACAGTAGGATCAGCCACTCGAGATCATTGCACTAAAAGGGCTAGAAACATCTGTAAAGCGCGATCGGCCTACAGAATTCGTTTGTCGAGGCGGCTCTGTGATGGCGTGATCGTGTCCATTGTTATCGCGATTTTGCGACCCTCGAAGCACAGGATCTGGAGTGTGGCCCAAGCCGGTTAGGCCCATGTAACGTAGATTTTGTTTTTTCATGGCGGACGCTCTGGGCCGTTGATTGCGGATTGCGGGATTGCGGATTGCGTTCGCCATGATGACACCAGGGGTCATACATAGCATGCGATGCACAGTACCTAGGTCGTAGGCAGGTTGTTCCTGGGAACGAGGTATGTATACCGGATGGAGACGAGCCTCAGAGCGGAGAGCGGGAACGGCGGGTGGTTCCTTCCGCATGCGGTTAGCGCGCGCGTCAATCATAACACGCCATTTTATTGGTTCTTTCCAAGGTTATATCCGTCTATCCTTTATTCTCCGGGACAGGCACAGTCAACACTAATATATATAGCTTGTACAGGATCATTAGACAGCAAGAAGTCTGAATTCAATTCTTTCGTATCTTTTGAACAGTCATAAAGGCAATCACGGACGAGTTTCCACCTGGCCCAAAACACTTCAAACGCTACAGTAACCGCGAACATTCAATGGACTGGTTTAGCCAACAGGTCGACATATGCATCACAGGGTTGGGTCGGCGAAAAACGATCGGAGCACTGGAAAATTGTTGCATGTACACATCAAAACAGGAATACCAATCCGGATACAAGAGTGGGACGCTGAAGGGGGAAAAGAAAAGACGACGGTTAATCCAGAGTATATATATGCCTTGGGCATATACAATACAAAAGAGAAATGAAAATGTAAAGGTAAAGGGGAGCATAATGGTATCAAAAGGAAAAGAAAAGAAAAGGTCCGAGAACAAATGAAGAGAAAAAATAGATAAGAGCACAGAAGTCAAAGTAAGCGCACATTGCAGGATGGCCAGTAGACGAGAAGAAAGAAAAAAGAAATGCGATTGTAAATGAGAAGGAAAATGCGTCCGAACGAATGAGCAACACGTGTCAAGGAGATAAATCAGTAAAACCACGAACAACATAGTCTTCTCCTCGAATTGTCACCTTCTGTGACGGCTTCCGCCAATTGCCCTTTCCTTCCTGGGCTGGTACAAAGTCACTTTTATTCTTCTGCATAGTAGGCAGCTCTTTGCCTTCAGGACCCGTGACAAATTTTTCCACCCAGCCCCTCTTGCCAGCAAACTCCTCGTGGCGTATACTGACACCTTCCACATCCCCGAACTTCTGGAACGAGTACTCCCCGTTCATCTGTGGAGTTCCAACGATGCGAGTGGGTTGACGAACAGCGATATACACCCCACCTATTCGAGCAAGAAAGGTTTCCACTTCCTTACTTTCCTCCGTGCCAACGCCGTCGGCGTTCTGTGTCAAAGATATATGGGAGCCGGCTCCCTCGAGAATCCATGCTATATTCGACCCCGGGACGTGAATGAGTTTGCGAGGTCGCCAGACTTCTTCGTACTGGCGCGGAAATGAGCCTGCAGGATCGCCTGGTCGTATCGTGGTGCCAACTTCTAGCTCGTCGCCATTTGGCATTGCCGTAAACAGGCCTGTATCAATATGTTGAAAGGTGTTGCGCGAATTAATTGTGTGGAGGAACGTGACTCTTCCTATGGGCATTCCATTAGTACAAACGTTTTATTTTCGCTGCCAATGAAAAACAGAGAAAGGGACGGCAAAGTCAACAGAGGAAAGAGCAGGGTGAAAAACATACTCGGGTCATTCGGATCTACGAGGCGCACACCTGCAATGGCCCAATCCAGCTTCCTTGTCTGCTTCTCGACACGCAGATCCACAAAGAAGTTGTTCACGCTGAGGACGGTGGTGTCGGTGTTCTCGTAGGCTTCCTCGGGCGGCCACCGGATAGACACTCTCTGCGATAGCGAGTATGCATGTTTTCCCGTATAGAGGGTTTGAGTTTTGATCGGATTGTGGTACTGCTGGTACGCCTGCATTTTCGCCTCCCCTTCCCCTGCGTGCACCGGTGTCGTGTCGTTGTTGCGGGTGTGGTGTGGTGTTGCTGCTGCTGTTGCGATCGACCACAGGTGCTGCTACCTGCAATCAACCATACGCTGTCGGTCGGTCTAGCTGGAATAGACGCTTGCGGAAAATTCAAAACACAAACACAAAAAACGCACGACACATGACCAGAACTGTAGCGGACGTCCTTGGGAGTCGGCGGATCGAGATCTGACAGCTTACGTTACCCCGCACTAGTTGGTTTAGGGTGCGCTCGGCTGGAGATCCTGGCTGGGTCACTGGGTGTTTGCGGGGATTCGCTCGGTCATTGGTGGACGGGGCGCTGGGAAGTGATTTCCTTCGATGGGTCGTCTGTTTTCTGGACGTTGCGCTTTACTTTGGCGATGTATTTTCACCGCGGAACGAAGCGAGGTGGTTGTTTGCTGTGCCAGGCACGCGAGGAATTTTAGCCCAGTCAGCCGCCCCGTAAAGAGGACACCGACAGACAGACGAGTAGTGCTAGGCCCGATATGTGCAGGGGTTGTCGTTTTCGAGCGCGATTGGCAGTAGCTAAGGGGGAATAGCGAGACTAGCAAGGTGGCGAACAAAGACTGGCATTAAAGAGAGATTTTACAGAGAGAGAAAGAAAGAAAGAAAGAAAGAAAGAGAGAGAGAACGGAAGACTTGGATGTGCCTAAAGGAAGGAGCGACGTAGCGCGACGTAGTGCCTTCCTTCCTTCTACCTACGTACCTCCTACAGGGCAACAGCGGCAATGGGAAGGTGCCAGCCGGGTGGCTGGCTGCCTCTTCTCAGTCTTTCTTTGAACAATCATCGCGCAAACCATCCATACACCATCAAGGCGATTCCCTTCGCCCTCGACGCTTCGACGCTTGTCCAGATTGTGTTGATCGCTACAGAGCCCCGGCACAGTAGTGCAAGGGTGAGACAGAGATGAAAAGCGAACAACCAACGATTCTATTTCAGGCGTGATACCTACGGCTCCCCTTATCGCGTCTCGTCCAGGTTCACCCACTTCTCGAGAAACGCGTCCAACTCCAAATCGTCGGGCAGCTCGCTCGCGCCCTGCCGGATCGCAATCGCGAAATTCGGGTACCGGCTACTGAATCGACGCCAGTTGTCGGGCTCCCAGTATCGTTCCTCGAAGTCGCGAAAATGTGCCACAACGTCATACGGCAGCGGATCCTTCATGCGCTGCGCGGTCAGCTGCACCATCCGCACCGTTCCCCTGTGTAACGGCCATCTCCTGGCAAAATAAACGTGACTTCTGCAAAGCCCCATGGACGCAACGTGGCTTTCGGGGTTGTCTAAATTCTCCATCAAAATGCACAGAGAGATAGTAATAAAGTGAGCGTTGACAACTGGCCCGGGATCAGGTCCCCATTGCGACTGCTGAGTTTCGATGAGTTGCGAGATTGCGTGAGCCGATGACAAGCATATTTGCTGTGCCAGCCCGGCCCATTCGATGGCACGGTTATCTCTGTCCGAGGGCATGTTCTTAAGGAAAGCATACATGGTAATGATGATGCTGTGGTAATACATGCTGCGCACAACCGTGAGACAGGACCGATTAACTGTATTAGTGGATTAGGCACGTGAAAACTTACTAAAGCGTCAAGATCCCCGGCAAAGGGTTCTTCTCGCAGTCAATGCATTCCGGTCGCATTTCCCAGCATTGGGAAAGACGTGCATGCCAGCCTTGGACTGCATCGACCAAGTCGGCTCGAGTGTAGTCCCTCTTTTCCCGAAACATAAATGATGCAATATCACACACTACGTCTCCGATTCGCGTCAAAGTATCAAGAATACAGTCATTATGGGCTAACAGAGCCTCCGTTGAATCAGGATACCGAATGGATTCTCCCTTGTGAGTCCCGCAATGTTTTGGCACACGAATACCGCGTGGCTTTCTAACCTGAGGCTCGATTTGAAGAGCTAGGGCGCTCCATCTAAATCCGAGGGTCAGGACATGCGTAAGGTGAAGGTGACGGGCTTTTGCTGCTCACACGAAGACATTGAATTGACTCAATTCAATACGGTCGATGAGCTGCCCGAGATCGGTACTAGACAAGTCGGTTTCGAGGAGAAGACGGGCTTGTCTTCTGCGAAGAGTTCGAATTCCTTCGGCAGCCTGAATGGTATACACCCATCCAGCACGATCCTTTCCCATAAAGAAAGCACTATCCTTCATTAGGAATCTCCAAATCCAAATGTCACAAGAAAGGAACCCAGCTGTTCACCATTCAAACATGATTCCTAGACCTTGGGTTGTTGGGATAGAAAAGCGACCCTCTTCATCGTCCAATAGTCTTTTCGCTTCTGCATAAAAGTGATCGCCTGTCGGTCTCGTATCGCTGTCGACTGTGGAAGCTTCGGAGTACTCAGAAAAAAACTATCACCAGCTATGTCGTCAATAAACATGTTTGACAAGATAGAATTGAGGAAAATCAACAAACCCACACAGGCTTCAGCGAGGACTACGTTAACGAGGAAGGGCGAGCACAACGGCGACTCGAGGTTTCCTGACTGCATAGCACTGATAAAAATCTCCTGATCAATGCAATGGGACCAGGGTAGATGCCAGCCGAGCCAAAGAGCAATCAAATAAGAAACCAAGGCGTCGTCATCCGTCACGGTTGTCCATGGCTTCGCTGGAACTGTGACCACTAGGGCGTCCGCCAGTATCCTCGAAGGGCGTCTTTGATAATTTTGCGCGAGTTTTCCGTCAACATAACTGTTTGTCCATTGAGTCGTCCGTTCGATTTCCGTTCGCTGGAGGTGAGGCTCAAGGTGTGACTTGATGTAATCAGCACTGGCAGACGAGCGGATGACATTGACCAATTCGGCGACCCGAGAATCCTGTCCTATTCGAATAGTTTCAAGCAAGCGAAGCAACAGCCGCCGGTCATTTTCGAGGACGTCCATCTTTCTTTTCAGGTTGAGTTTCCGACGCTGGTCTCCTTCGGCATCGATCACGCATTCATTTTTCGTCTTCACGCAATTTTCGCAAGGTGGTATACCACTGCACTGCAGCCATAATCCGCACGGTTTAGCTTGGACAAACGGAGTTTGTCAGGGGGCAAGCATTCATATTCTACCTTCAACTTACGTGTTTTGCAAGCACGACACGCGGAGCTGACATTTTTCCGTGTCTTGTGCTTGCTTTCAGGAGCCTCGGGACTCTGTGTCGTTTGTGAGAGTGGTGATAAGGGTGTATTCGAGAACATGCCGGCGATGAGAGGGTCTTTGGCACAGACGGCGATAGTTCATGGTTCAAAAAGTCAACAGTGTGACAAAGGTGCGTATGATAAGAAGAAAGTGCGATCGGAGTAATGAAGTCTGAGGTGGTTTGCTTGAATTTCTTGTTTGGAATTCCTGCCTTGCCTTTCCTTAGGCTCCCGCCGCTCGCTATTACCGGTCGTGGACACAGATTCGTGCATTGCAAGGAAAAACCAGCTTTACTAACAGGGGATATAGTCTCCGCTCCAATCAGCCTAACACCGACAGCCATGCTCATCGAAAGAAAACGCAGGGCAAAATGTTGATGAAGCATGATGTTTATGTCATACTTACTTTCTAGGAAAGTAGACTCGCCGATGACTGATAGCCAGTCATTTAAGACTATTTACCGTCCTCCGATGCAGACCAAGCAGGCAACATGTGCAACAGACACGCTAAGTTCACCATGCAGCGTCAATCAGTTGCCTTTTGTCTACTTACAATGCTAACAATGAAATCGATGGCCGCTAACTCGTTTAACATGTTATACGGTTATACAAAGCTCCATTCATTGACAAACATCCACGTCAATGCTCATCCACGTCAGTTCCCGTGATGATTTCGGGGATCTACCTACAATAGCGCTTTGTAGAATGGGAACTGGAAAGAATGTCCCACCTTTGTCATAAGCTGGAAGTAGCTTCCGCGTACGCGATCGTCCAACTTTTGCCTCAAATCCTTTGGGGACCCCTGTTCCTTTGCCGTTTCAAGTTGTTGTACGTGATAGTAGTTTTAGGGAAATATCAGCACCGCTTATTTTGAGTGGGTAGATGGCACGGAAGATGAAGTCATATTTGTGTCAAATCCTGATAGCTATCCAAGTTACTGAATAGCAAGTTTTGAAGGCATATTCCCATGCATAACTCGGACTCCGGCCTCACAACCGTGTTGGTTACTATTCCCTATGGCTATATGCTGCCAGTCTGATACGATAGACAAAAACCACAAAAAAGCAGTTGAAGATTCGGGATGAATAGAATATAAATACATGAGCATAGATAGAGATACAAATTTAAACAGGAATGAAATAAAATAAGAAAAAAAAAAAAAAACCGAAGATGATAAACTTATAGAATTCACGAGTAGTACGGTCGCAGCCTCGGGCACTCAACATGGAGTGCTGTGACAGCGGTTAGAAATCGCGATTGATTGACGAAAACAGAACTTGTATGGAAGTAATGTAAACCATACAAATGAGATGATATTTAAAGAAAAATCTAGAGTGATATAAACGAGTGACACACGGAGTGTGATATAACGAATTAAGTATCTTGTGGGGACGACAAGGACGTCTGTTCCAGCCAATGAGGAGGGTCCTTTATATATAAATGCCTTTCGTTCGTTATAGAGTGAAATCTGTCAGAGTAAGATTACCATACTAGATATAAAACTCCACTTTTATGCTTGTAGCTGGATTCCGCTTCCGCGTATATCTCGTATACCTCGTAGGCTCTACTGGCGTTTACCAAGCCACTAGTCCTACCTACAAATTCTCCTCGTTATAACGAACTTTGTATGGGGTTTTGAGTTACGCCACAGCTTTCGTTCGTTATAACCAGGTCCGTTATGCAATGCCTAGATATTCTATATACGTAGCCTGACTTTCCAATCAACAAAAATGCATCTTCCCCGGAACAGCGTGCACAATTCATTGTTTTATTCCACTGAAATTCTATTGAACCTCCGGGGCAGCCGGGGAGTTAAGTGATTTAAGCTTTTACCCGCACGGAAGAGAGATTCGGCAGTGGACGCATGGCTGTTTTCCAATCACAAAGCATCAAAACAGCCGCCAGCCTTAACGCGGTGGAGTCAGGAGGAGCTTACCCCGAATTTCTGGCTGATCAAGAGCTTGAGACATAATGTTCTTCTTCTTTTATTTCCTTTACGGTTTTTCTACCTCAAGAGAATCGTCTTCAATGAAGGTACTCACTCAGCCATGCCTCAGGACGGACAGGAAGTTGAAGCTGTCAAGAACGAGGCCCCAGCGCCAGCACCAGAACCGACAAAAGCGCCAAAAGATGTAGCTGCCGATGCCGATGTGGATGTTCAATCAAAGGACTATCGGGTGTATGTTACCTCTTTCGTGTGAAGCGATGATGCATATGTCAAATAATTGACATCTCTCTCCAGTAACCAGATTCTTGTTGTTCTGTCAGGCTTCACAGTAACCGCGACAACATGCTCGCTGATCTTCGGTTTTGGTGTCTACCAAGACCTGTACGAGGAAATGGCCAAGGAGTCCGGCAATGCGTTCACCGGCCAGTCGTCCTCTCTGATCGGACTGATCGGTATTCTCGGCGTCTCCCTCATGACCATGGGCGGTCCCTTTGTGACCATGTGGGCAAGACTGTATCCGCCACAGCTCGTGGTTGCCACTGGCGGCATTGTCTTTGGCGTAGCGTATGTTTTGGCTAGTCTGAGCCACGAGCTGTGGGAATTTGCAATCACTCAGGGCATTCTTGCGGGTGTTGGCACCTCAATGGCATATGTCACCACCACCTCGGTGGCTCCCACCTGGTTTGAGCAGCGTCGAGGTTTGGCAATGGGCTTAATCGTTGCCGGCACCGGGGTTGGTGGTATGATATGGCCTCCGATTTTGCGCGCCATCATCGACTCGCTTGGATTCCGGGATGCAATGAGGATTTCTGGCTGCATCTCACTTGGTCTGGTCTGTCTGGCCGCAGCCCCTATGCGATGGGAGCCGAAGTTTCGGGAACAGATTCGTACACAGATGCAAAGCGAGGCGCAATCGTCATCAAAACTCTCCAAGTATCTACGAGGATTCCAGCTCCCCAAGATAAACTGGGAAGTTGTCAAGACCAACAAGTTCATTGCTCAAGCTATGGGCAATTTCATCCAGTCAGCCGCATACTCTGTGCCGCTGTTCTACTATGCCGCATACGCCCAATCACTGGGCTACGGACCATCCATGGCGGACGACTTCATCACCATCAGCAACGCGTCGAATTTTGTTTCGAGAGTCGTCATTGGATACTGCGCAGACAAGTTCGGCCGCATCAATGCTCTGTTCATTACGACGGTGCTGAGCTCCATAGCTGTCTTTGTCTTCTGGGTGCCCACCACATATTTGGCCTGCAGCAACGAAAACAACGATTCCTGCGACAACAGCAAATACGACGTACTGAATATATTTTTTGTCATCTTCTACGGCGCGTTTGCTAGCGCTTACATTTCCTTATTCCCTGCTTCATTACTCGAACTCTTTGGCCGGAAGCACTTTTCGAGCGTCAATGGCCAATTGTCATTGATTCGTGGAATGGGGGCCTTGCTGGGAACGCCACTGATCAGTCTGCTGATTCCACAGGCGCAGTCGCTGACTTCTCCTTGGGTGTATCAGCGGGCAGTTATTGTTGTTGCTGTGTTGCTGTTTGCTGCTAGTGTTGCTACCCTCTGGGTCAGGATTGAGGCTACCCGGGGCTCATCCTGGAAATGGAAGGCCTGATCTGATTGCTGATGCAGCGAAAAATCGAAAACAAAGGGGCTATGAATAGCCGATTCATCCTTTCCAGATAACTATGCATGATTAATGAATAGCTTTGGAGTATATAGCGGAGAAATGAGTTGTGGACGCCTCAATGTCGTCTGTCACATTTATAAGTTGCCAAAGTCCTGCTTTTAAAAGCCAGTAAGCTCTAAAGTCTTAATGCTCTCTTAATATCTGAAGCATAGATTAAAAAGTACGTACATAGGTAGTAGTGTGGCGCATGTCTACTAGCGTATTGCAATACTACGATTCTTTGTACAAGCTTTGGATAACTAGAACCTATGCCTAAAGCATCGACTAGGATGCACTGTCTAGAACTCGAACTCGTGGCTATCAAGCTATCTATTCTCCATTATTTTACCTTCGTTTAAATGGTTATCAATATCGGTGGAGTTTCATCAACTGGCATTGAATCATGCACGAACTTCCCAACAAGTATCCAGTTGTATAACTTGGTTAATCCAGTCGCTCAAATTCCTTGCTGATCAATAACTACCTAGGTGACGACCAACAGTATCATCAACCCTCAGCCCCATGCATGCAGGTCATTTACTGCCCAGGTGCGTTCCAGGTTATGGACGTAGTTACATGGCTTCAGTAGAAGGAATTAAACGAAACAGGTGACAGTGCTAAGGTCTCTCTCGATACCTAATCGTAGGAAAGGATTAATTGATATCGTTCTTCATATTTCCGTAGATATATATGTACGTACATACAGACTTAAGAACAGCCATAAAAAGAGCTTGGCTTGATTTCTAATATTTTCAGCATCCCTATGTGCCCTCGGTGAAGCCGGTCAATTTCCTTGAAACCTGCACTCCTGAAATTAACCCCCATACGTGGTTGTCAGCCTAAACCAGGCGATGCAACCATATGAAGTTTGGCCCGTGTCGGAGAAAAAAGAATTCGCTTGGGTACCAATCAAGCCCCAAAGCTTGTGCCGACAAGGTTTATTGCGTCGTGGCAGAGGGAAACTAAACGTGTACTTTCTTTTTCTTATTTTATCCAAAAATCATAAAAGCATTGAAGTTGTTGACTTGTTTGTTTAGAAAAAGCTACTGGTGTTGTTAGGACCCTGTGGTGGCGCAGGGATCAGCCATGCATTCTTAGGTTGAATCGAATCGATCCTTTCCAAAAGGATTCGTAGCGCAATACATACGTAATATCTAGTATTTCACTAATGTTCTTCCATAGTACTCTGCGTTATTGCTATTGATAGATTACAACGTCTCAGACGGCGACGGAACGTAACCCTAAGAATCCTCCCGGACGTGGTGGCTTTTTCGCGGCTCGGCCAACATGTTCAATTGTCTGGGCACGTCGTATATGTAACAGTGTGTATTAGCGTTACTCATTTGGCTAAGCTATGCAAGCATGATTGTTTGGTGCAAGATCTACAGCTAGTACGTGTACTACGTAGCATGTTCCTGGCTGTCCACACTGTCCAGCCAACAGCATGGCTAACATCAGTCGAGGCCCTTGGAGTATTGTCAATAGACTTTGTTAAGGCGTTAAGGACGAAGACAATAGTAACCTGGCTTAAGCCACGGATAAAACTTTATTGTGCAGCAAAAAATATGCAAAAAAACGAAGAACCCGACTGGCTTATGGCCCCTATACATTCAGGTACGCACCCAATGACAGCATTCTAGCCCCAAGGTCTGATCATAATCCACAATTGCCTTTTCTACGAACCCCGGTAGGGCGTATGTGCCCCAGAGCTACGTATATATCAGAACTTAAGTAGCTAGCCTGAAATGCTATGACAAAAATAAAATGGACCGGGCTGCCGTTTATTATCATCATGTTGCAACGCTGACAGCGCTATGCTGTACAGTACACTTACCGTCTTGCGTTCTTGTTAAAGCTTGTGCAGCTGATTACTCGCGCATTGGACAGGCGTTTTATTGGTTTACTATGTGCTACAAACCTATTATTATCCCATTGGCCCGCGCGAGGGTGTTCTTGGACCTTACAGGCCTGCTGAAGAAGGACCAGGGCTTGCTAGCAGTTTCATGACATGACCATTACCAGTGAAACGACGCTGGCCCCATCAGAGTCGACGAACCTAGCAAGTTTCCTAACGCTAGAGCTTTCACTTCAAGTAACCTGTTCCTGCAGCTCCACTAGCTGGGATTTCTGGGCCCAGATACCTTGCAGAAAGGCGCACGCGTGGCTGAGGTGGCATCGCGTTTCCACGTGCCCATGGGCATGATTCTAGAAAGCCGATAAAGTACGAAGTAGCATCTGCTGCTGAAATATCTCCGGGCCAAAGTGTCATGCGCGAAGCTTTGGGCCAATGGTTTCTTCCAGTCCGATTGGTTTCGAGTTGGGACGAGGGTCTAGCCTGGTTCCTTTGGACGCTTTTTTTCCTTTTTCTTCCCTTTTGCATGTAGGATACGGCCGCTGAGGTAGAAACTAATGCATGCTCCACGGAGGGAGAAAGTTAGAAATCTCGATCTGGAAAACTATATAATGTCTGCACTGATCCCTATTTTGCCGTCTTTTTGATCTCGTCTTGCAAGTTACAGCTCGAAATATCCTTTGTCACTCCTTTACCAAAGAAGAAAGATCGTAGCTAGTCATTCCTTCACCAGCAACAATACGATCTTCTACTACATTCCTTTTTCGCTTCTGGATATTTCAATCAGCTCGAACAAGATGAAGAACGCATTCTCCGTTGCCACCCTCCTGACTTTGGCCAGCAACGCCCTCGCCGGCCCATTCCCTGCTGCTACTCCTACAACCTTCGCTGTTGGTACTGCTGTCGGCGGAGCCGCGAGTATCAAAACCCAGGAAGCAGTCTTGATTGAGGACCCACCTGAATATTTGACCATCGAGATCGTCAACAGCCACGGCGATGCCATTACCACGTCCTTGAGCAATGCTGTGTCTGCTCCGGTCTCTGGTGCTACAGGCACTGGAACCATGTCCAACGGTGAAACTGCCTCTGTCGTTTTGCCGACTGGCTGGATTGGAAACTGGGCTATCAACGATGCTCTCTGGGAGATCACTGGCGATGACAGCTTGATCGAGGCTAACTTTGTTGTTGAGTCGGGTGGTACTGTTGCTACAGTTGACGTTGACGTCAGCTACGTGTACGTCTTTTTCTTTTATAGTAACTGTGTTAAAAGACATGTTAACAATATCTCTCTAGTGACGGTTTCTCCGTTGCCATCGTTTGCTCTTGCGACGGCACTATCGTTACCGGATGCAACAAGAACCTTTTTGAATTGAACACCTGCGGAGTAAGTTTTTCAGTTGCTTATTTAGTGTTGAGAGAGCCTTCCTTTACTGATGATATGTGAAGGACAACGACGGCGAGAATGCCTGTGTGAATCCCCTTCGCAGCGACTTGGCCGCTACAAGTGCTTCTCCATTCTTTGCTCCTTGCCAAGGAGCAGCTTACACCTTCCCATTCGATAGCTCCGCCGATAGTACTGGCGAGTGCCAGAATGGTGTCATCAAATGCTGTGTCGGCGCTGCCTGCCCGGCTAACCCTAACCAGCCCTCTGACGACTAAGCTCGTCCTAACGAGCTAGAGGGATATTTAAACGGTGGTAGTGCACCATGATTGTTGAAAATATAAGGCCTGAGGTCTTTTGGACATAAACTTGACAACTTCTTGTACATAGATATACCTTCGATGTTTATATTTTAGATGAACAATTGATTTTTAGAACAAATACTCTTCCAATACCACTTAAGTAATACCAAGCTTCTTATGCCTTGTTAAATATGAATTTACGAAAGCGAAAACTTTCAAATTATTGGAATTGATTCTAGAATACCTAGGTATGAGGTGTTGCGGTTAGGACAAGATCCATGAACCCATATCCGATAGCATACGAGGCAGGAAGAACTCAGGGCTCCATAGATCATCTGCACAAAATTTGTTTTAATATAATGACATAATTTTACTTTATTATGCTCCTCATTATTATTGTACATCTACACGTGTTGAAAATCTGACAGTCGATCAGTATCCAACAGAGTTAGAGATTCTAGCAGCTAGGTTGGGGATATGGCAAGATCAGTAATAACATAAATCTAAGTTTGCTCTAAAAACCAGCAAAATCATACTTTAAGAAACTGATTAGGAATTATCAAGAAGAAATTGGAAGTCAAACAGCTAATATGCTACAGATCTCCATCCTCCGTATCCTATGCACAGGATATCAGTTGATTGACACAGCTCAATACTATGGCATCAAGACGATCGTGGGTACTGCTGTCCCGAGTCGGTGCGTAGAGCTGTCTACTCTCGACTTTTGAAAAAACCAATATTAATTCAACATTAATATTTGATACTTTGAGTATATGTGCTTGGTAAGCCTTTCTCGCTAACTAGTTAACTACCTCATGTTGTGCTTGGTAAGCTTACCTCAGCCACCTACATGCTTTCAATTCTTCAAGCTCAAACCACTACGTAGTCTGTGCCACCCATGATGCAACACATTAACAGTTGTAGGAATCACCCAACACATGCAGCAGCACTACGACCTGCCTCTTATATAGTAGTTCCTCCAATCCTTATCTCGGATGCGGCGGGATCACTTATCAATCCGATCTCGGGGCCTCGGACTGACCTGCCTGAAGCAAGCAAGCTCTGGTCTAAGCCTCGAAGCTAGCTACCTACTTGCTAGGTACGTCCAGGTACCCTGTACTTAGTGAGCAGTAGGCAGCACTGTTCTCGTCACGCAATTGCTTGATTGATCGATCGGGATTGCTGACCCCGCATCAAGTACATAAGCACGCGCGTGACGAGCCATTTCTCTCAGCCTACGGAGGGTTGCAGTTGTCAATCGACCGAAACAACATAGCATCAATCCTCGGTGATATATCTGGATCCATTGTTTATCAGAAATTTGCTTGAGTTCGTCTTTCGTTCAACTGCCAGCGCATTGATAACTTGGGTAACGGGCGAGACCGGACACTTTCCATTGTTATATATAAGCCACTAGTTTCAGCCTCGGAAAAGTTGAAAGTATCAATTATCAAGTCATCAAAAAGCATCAAGAGAAAGAGAATAAAAAGTACGAAATGGCTCCAACAAAAACAATTTCAAAGACCCAGACCTCCAACATCATCAAACTTCCCCTCGACACCCGCAACGACCCAACCCTACGCCGCTTCAACCAGCTCCTCTACATCCCGGAGACCGGAATCTGGGCTCCGGGAAAGAAGAGTACGCCCATCTTCGATTACTCGTCTCACTTCGACCGGTCGGCCAACAACTGGTTCACCGACGACTACATCGGCTTCAATGGAGATGTCATGGCACAGTCCAAGGAGCTTGCCCACGCGGCTATTGGCATGAACCAGAATTCAACCGAAGAGATAGCTAACCCCGCGGTGATATTCAAGCTGTCGCGGACGCATTGGTATAACGATTCGAAATTCCAGGTTACCAAACCGTCGTACTATATCCCCGCGGGACAGCGTCAGGGACAGACTATCGGCGGTGGATCTTCTTCTACCAGCCAGGCCTCAGAAGAATCTCAGAATTCTCAGGATGATGTGGTGTTGGCCGAGTACGTTTCGCCGCTGCTATCCTACGGTGTGACCAATATCACTTTCCCGTCGAACTCGCTTCACTGCTCGCACCCGATAAAGGTTCAGCCTATCAATGCTACTCGTCGTTCGCAGAGTTTCGTCCAGGACTCCGTGACATATGTATGGGATGTGAACAGGACATTGTTCCCCGGTGGCGGCGGCGTGCTGAGTCTGTTCAAGGCAATTGGCGCGACCAAGAAGATTGAAATCGGAAGATACCAGAGCGATAACGGGCAGTTCATACCCGGTGGAGTTTTGATCATTGATTCTGACGAGGTGGATGTCTTGGTTGCTACGCTGACCTTGTTGTCTGTGTTGTCGCAGAGAGAAAGCTTTGCCGTTCCCACGGGCAGCTGGGCTGGCATGATTACAGTCTAATCGTGCTTTGTATGCAATAAACCGAAAATACATTTACTGGCGTTTATCAATCTAAATACTCCTAGCAGTAATTGTAACGTGGATATTAATATTGACAGTCTACCTATACATACCGCTTAATGCTACATGCCCGAAGGATTGATAAGAGAATCAAGGTCGCTAAAATGAACGAAAGACGAAACAATACAAATCGTACATCATAATACTTGTAATTCGTTGAAACCCGCAAAACAGATCTTATCGTGGTATATAATAACCAGCAACAGTCAGGTTCTTATCCCTCAATTCATCCGACGGAGTGCGAATACCAACACGATGGAAGGGGATTTGCCCAACCATCGTCTGACCCTTCACGCGCATATTCGTATATCCACCCTTTGCTCTGTCCCAGATGCCAGACTGTGATGACTCCTTTTCAGAGCCTTCCAACGATCTCTGTGTACCGGAAGCATTCGGAACAGGGACAGGATCAGCTTGCCACGCAGGGTTATGCAACGTGCTGCGGGTTAATTCAATATCGCACGCGTCCAATATGATTTGCTCCTCATCTTCTGCTTCGGAATATCCAGCTTTCACAGATGCTGATGTAGTCTTGGGCGGACGGATGAAACCCATGATGCGAACTTGTATCTGAGCCATGGATGGAATGTCTACATCCTCAATGATTTTTAAAGATGTAGTGACCTTGAGTGCCCTCTGGGACCGAACGTTTGAGAGTCGCTCTTGGTAAATGATGCTCGAAGCGGATAGGATACATTGTAGCCAGAAGTTATCAGTCTCGCTTTTTTTGTCAATCGAGCTCTGGCTTTTGGGACCCCCGGGAAGTATTTTACACCAGGCAAAATAGTGCCCATCCAGACGCGGTAAAACATTTCGAGGAACCCCCGCCACGCTTATTTTCCTGGGATAGCCGTTTGCGTCAAATGTGGACTGGAACGCTTGTACATCAAGTTTTGCCACAAAGTCAACAGGATATGGGGCAGTCGGCCCGGTCTCGGTGTTGATCTCGACAGGCCCGAGTCGGGCGAACATTTCATTTTGGGTTTCACTGTAATGATCACCAGCCTCTTCAAGACGCGAGTCCACACGGTCTTCCATCCCGCTAACCGTATATGCAGTTTGCGCGGCCAGTTGAGTTGTTCCCGATGGCATCAGGGCCGAGTTCTGTATCTGGGTTGTCACCGGAGAGATGGCATTGCTAGCCGTAGATTGGGCGTACAATCCACCTACCCACAATCCTAACTCTACTGGCAACGTGCTAAGACTTGCACCGCGCAGTGTAGACGGATCAGAAGAGGTTGAAATCAATCGGAACACGGGACTGGTGCAGAGCGGTTTTCGCTTCTGGTCACCCCGACAGAGAACAAACTGGTAGTAGCCATCCTCAGCCTCCACGGGCACACGAATGATGGCTGTTTCTCGAAGAATGTGTCGTTGCACATGACCTGATGCTTTTTTGCGGAATCGTTTGATGTCACGCTGCCAGGCGCGTTCGTCACTAGCATTGACTTGATCGGGCTGAATGGCCAGACCCGGGGTAACGTTGATCCAGCTATCATTCAGGCCAAAAAGTGCCTTTGCCCGCATTCCAGTCTTCCCTGACCATCCCTTACATTGCATCCATATAGTACGGTCCTTTGGCAATGGTTCGTCGACAAATATAGAGATTGCAAGGGACGTATTGCTGCCTTGATAAAACACCACACCGTGAGAGTGTCGTAGGATGCTGTAATGCTTGTTGCTGACAGAGGGATGAGCTACCAAGCCCCCCATAAAATGCCTCGCCTCCTGAAAGGCCTTTTGAGCATGCCCCGAGGCGGCTTTTTTCCAGCCTCCCTCTTCTATGGCTGTAGCTGTCGTTGGTCTGTTCACGGGTGTATTGGCATTCGACGATAAAACCGGACTCTGCAAAGAAGGCATCCCACTACTCGACATTGACTGAGGACTGGCAACTATATTACCGTCTGTAATGGTAGGTGGGACTGGCGGCATAGGCCTCATTTGCGACGAGACATCTGGAGGGGGCCTTGGAGGCGGCTTTGGAGGTGCATTTTGTGAGACACGTATCTGTTCTTGTAAGTTTGACTGGCTCCTGGACAATGTCAAAGACCGTCCACCGCCAGGCACAAGATTGAAATCTCCGTCGTTGCTGCTGGGTTTGTTAGTGTCTATCGGTTTTCGACGGATCTGATATTGCGTAGGCACGTTCTCCCTCCTATATGGCGGGGGCGGCTCATCACGCTGGACAACACCCTGCACTTGCTGCTCCATCGTAACTGCTTCTCTCTAATTAATGTATGACTTGCGTCTTTTCTCGTAGCGGCTGGGGATCGGCCATGTTTAGCGCATCGCCGAGACTGACATGGATGATTGAAGATGAAGATGATATGATTGATAACGAGTTCCGTCATTGCCGGTCTAGAGCCCCGAATAGCGCCATATGATTGGCTCCCACCCGGTTTTGGTTACACGTGGGTTTCTCTGTGAGTTACGGTATCGTTACCACGTGTAATTTAAAGTTGCTCGCCTCAGGCCATCAACATCTTCATTTATTTGCAGACTCGAGAGTTTTTGCTGAAAATTGCACGCAAATTGCACTTCCCCGGACTGTCCATGGAGGATCCGAGAATGTCAAGAAACCATCCATCTGGCTGTCCACAAGAGGTAACGAGCCAAGGCCAATATGAAACATGAAAAATAGACCCCATTATGCATTGGAAAGTTCTAGTGTCTTGGTTCTTAGCCTGTCAATTAATAATTAAATCGAGCGCAGTTCCCTCGGTCAGCGAAGCGTTGAAAAGCAACCTTGGAATCTACCAGTCAACTGTTCTATTTGACAAAACGACACGATGCCAGTCACCGAGCTTGCCCATTTTCACCTCAAAAATAACGAAGGCCTCGACGCTCCAGAAAACGAGGCCACCAAAACGGCCCTCCTAATTGCAACCAAGAAACAAGCGGCCGATGCTGGATACCCGGTCTACATCTTTACCCAGGTGGAAGACCCCTCATATATATATCTACTGGGAGGATGGGACTCTGTAGAAACACACGTGGAGAAATGGATTCCCTCCGAGGAAAACCAGAAGCTACTCGCCTCGGTTCAGGGCGGATTAGACGTTGTCTGGGTGCAGCACATCGACATCGATCCTGTTGCCAATGAAAACGGAAGTGGGGTTCCCCTCTCTGCGCCAGTCATCGCCATTGGTCGCTTTTTTCTACAAGGATCAAAGAAAGCGCGGTTTCAGGATGACTTCTCCGCAAATAAGCACTACCTCGAGGCCTTTACCGCGCCGAGGAGTTTTGGTGCTGGCTGGAGACTTGATCCGGAGCAGAAGGAAGGCTCGGAAGGCAGCGGAGAGGAGTTTGTGGTTTTCAGTGGTTGGAATACGATCGAAGATCATGGCAAGTTTGCAGCGTCGGAGGGCTTCAAAGATTTCGAGAAGATTAAAGCGTACCTTGATGGCACAGATATCAAGCACGGAGTTCCGTTCGCATGAGATATATATCGGAAATTGCAGTCCAGCATTGTGCATGGTATGAAATACTGGAAAAGATGTTTATTTCATTTCTATTATTCTCCAAGGCATTGTTCGATCTCTTCGAAGCCGGCTTACATAGACCAGAGCTAGGCCGATAATATACACTATTCGATCCTTTGCCAACTTCAGAAAACAGGTAGCAATATCAAATTTAAACGCCCTTCTCATATAGACGGCCACCTGCTGCAACGTCTATAGCCATACTTTCCCTCAATCCAAGAACATTAAATAATTCCTTGGGGCCACCAGCCCTCGGAGCAGTAGTGCCAGTTTCCTTTAACAGCTTTGCCTCTGCATTCACTGCATCAAAGACGGCAGTCAAGGCAAACCCAGGGAAGATAATAATCCTAAATCCGAGCTCGCGAGCCTCTTCCACCGTAAAGTATGGTGACACCCCACCAGCAACGGCATTAAAGAGGACAGGCGTAGGGCTAAGGTCTTGGACAACCTTCTTTGCCTCTTCCTTGGAAGTAACGCCCTCCAGAAAAGCGACGTCAGCGCCCAGCTCAATTGCATGCTTCAGTCTCTGCACTGAGATTTCGTAGCCAAGAGATTGGAGCGCATCTGTCCGGGCAATGATTACAATATCACCACCAGAGGCCTTGCGAGCATTTACTGCAGCTCGGATTCGAGACAGAAACTCGTCTTCGTCGACAATTTGCTTGTTTAGCAGGTGTCCGCACCGTTTGGTTGTTGGTTGATCTTCCAAATGGAATGCTGCGATGCCGCTTCGAATGTACTCGGTCACAGTCCGATGGACGCTGATGGAGCCTGTGGTTATAAGTTGGTTTTAATACTTGTTTTTATATTCTCTATCTGTGTCTTTTCCTGTTCTTATATTGATGGAAAGGGAGAAAGCTCATATCTCACCTCCAAAGCCAGTGTCTGCATCTGCAATCAACGGCACCCGCCGATCCAGATTGGCTATCATATCTGCGTTATCACGCATCTCATTCAGAGTAAGAATTCCCAAATCTGGCTGTCCAAGCTTGGAAGCAGCTGTTCCAGCACCGGTCTATTATAGTAAGTCATGAATCCGCGATGTATAATCTCATTGAAAAGTAGAAGTGTTTGGGAAACTTCGGTCATATTACTTACCATATATAAAGCGTCAAATCCTGCTTGGAGAGCAATCCTGGCCGTGAATCCGTCGTAGACGCCAGGGCACACAATAAGCTTGCTCTCATCTGCGAGCAGTTCACGAAGTCTGGCAACTGGGGAAGCCATTTTGTTTTCTGTGTGTGGCTTGAATTGAAGGATTGAAACACAATAAAAAAGTTGCAAAATAAAATACGGTTGAACAGACGATAGGACTGCCGAATATGGCGTAGTGAGAAAGCTAGTATAAACGGTTTGCTGGAGACATGTATGTATGTATTCTCTCGTCTCTCCGGGTACATACAAAACTGGTCCAGATGAGCCCTTTTTATACCCGTTGACTGCCCTTATCAAAAATTCCAAATTTTATGTGCTCATCCACCAATTGGCCCCTCCTTCACTCACTGTAACACCCACTATAGGTGGCTACGTACGTAGGAGATACTGGAGCTTGATTGAAGCCCTATGATTGGCCCACGAGCTGGGACCCGGTGCGTTGTAGGCTTTGTACGGAGTACTCCGTACTATATATTTATAGGGATTACAACATACGGGAGTGCTGCCTCCAGAAAACTGTAATATGGCGAAGTCTCGTTTACACGAGATCCTGTCATCATGGAGTGGAATGTAGTGGTCGGTTAATGGGCCATGGCCTTGCTTATGCCTCGTTCCCCGTCTGCGGCCCGTTTCCGGCCCGGGGCTCTTGCCAAAACGGGCCGACGTGCATGTTTATAACGAGACGTGAGCGGAAGCAAGTTTGCATAGGCTCGCTGTTATGGAATATAAACTTTGCACTATTGAATACATTGATCAAGAATTTGAAATACTAAACCAGTAAAATAAGATGGCTACCGACGGAAAGTCGAAGTCTGTTGAAATCTTTCAACTGCTTCAAGAAACCCGGAGCATATCTTTGGACGAGGCTGAAAGTAAGTTATTTATTTGACTCGCGAATGGATGTTTTGAATTAAGTTGGAATATAAAGACTGAACATATATCGTTGGGACTTTTGGTAGAAACCGCCATCAGCAGTGGCAATATTCTAGGGCAACTCAAAACCCTAGGTGAAACTTTGAAAACCCGGGGTCATACTAGAGAGGCGACTGCTGTCAACGATGTCCTCTTGATTTGCGAACAACCAACAGATTTGGGCGGTTTGGGCCTGGATCCAAATGGGGCAGTATCAGAGAATGCAGAGGCGGAAATCGTTTTTCTCGTGTCTGCATGGCTGGAGTCCCTTAACTCAACAGACAGAGCTAAAGCAAGGCCAAAGCCACTCCTATCTCGCCCAGAAGGCCGTTATGGCATGACACTGAGTGAGAAGATCTTTGCTATACATGATGTTACCCAAAAGGGTCATGTGAAAGCCGGAGATCTGATCCGGGTTGATGTGGATTGGGTGATTGCATCGGAGGCTTCATGGGCGGTGCGTTTACTGTCTATTCAAGATTTCAACTCGCAAAAGATGATAGCTGATCGATGTTCAGGGCATGGAATCAACGTATAAGCTTCTAGGACAGCCTGGAATCTTCCGAAATGACAGATTTTGGCTCGCGGGAGACCATGTTGTGGACCCTCGAATCAAAGAAGTGCCCCAAGTCAAGTACCTCATTGACTCCAGCGAGAGAGCCAAAAAGATCTTCAAAATGACAGAGTACCAAGGAATGAACGTATGTTCCCGCAAACAGCCTGATCAATACAGAATGCTAAGAAATGGCCTATAGTACACTATTATGCACACCGAATTCTACCGAGAGCGAGCTCAACCGGGCATGCTTGTCATCGGGTCGGATTCTCACACCTGCTCTTCGGGTGCTGTAGGATGTCTTGCCATTGGCCTCGGCGCTGCAGACGTCACTATGCCCCTGGTTACAGGAGAGACATGGTTCAAAGTCCCCGAGTCCGTGAATGTGGAATTGGTCGGCGTTCCCCAACCCGGGATAGGGGGTAAGGATGTCATTTTGTATATTTTGCAACAGTTGAAGAGAAATACTGTTGCTTCCGAGAGAATCGTTGAATTCACCGGTCCGGGTCTTCAGTACTTGTCATCGGATGCACGGTTTGCAATTTCGAATATGACCACGGTATGTCCTTCTATCCTTCATGTAAAGTATGAGCAGGGCTGATGAAATAAGGAACTGGGAGGCGTGACTGGAGTGTTCGTTCCCGACCAGATGACCCACGACTTCCTCCAGAGAAGACGAAATCCCCGACACAAGTCGGATAGCATCTACCTCAGGCCAGACGAAGATGCTCAATATGCCGAGAAACATATTATAGACCTCGCAAAAGTCCACCCATTTATTGCCAAGTACCCCAAGCCAGATGACGTTGTACCTGTGACGGAGTGCGCCGGAATGGATTTGGATGGATGCTTTATCGGTGCCTGCACCACGGCGGAAGAAGATCTAATTCTCGGCGCATTGGTGCTTGAGCAGGGTCTTAAATCTGGCTTGAAGCCTGTCGCAAAAGGAAACAGGAAAGTTGTTCCAGGTTCACTACCAATCAAGCGACGACTTCGCACTCTTGGACTAGCGGAAATCTACGAGGCTGCCGGTTTCGAAATTGGTGTTCCAGGATGCAGTTATTGCGTTGGCATGTCCGCTGATCAGGCCAAACCCGGGGAAGTTTGGCTGTCATCGCAAAATAGGAATTTCGAGAATCGGATGGGTCAAGGTAGCTATATCTCATACATTCCCGAAACCCCAGCCATCATATATGCATTTAACATCATTTGACTGTAACGGTCTGAGCCTGACATATAATTAGGCTCTTTCGGTAATCTAGCTTCTGCGGCTACTGTGGCCGCCTCATCTTTTGAAATGAAGGTCACGGATCCTTATGATTTGATCTCAAAAGTCGATCTTGAGCGCTGGAACACACTCAGAGGCGTAGGAAAGTCATCCGTAACAAAAAAGGGGGAACATGCGACCGACACAGTGACATACGTAGAACCAAATGGCACTGCGGCTTCCATCCCAACAAGTGTGGACCCTGTTCCAACACAAGACATTCCTACCACAGAAGAAGTTGGATCCAACAAGGAGGACGATTCAGTACCCGAGAAGCCCATACTGAAAGGCAAGATCCAGCGGTTTGGAGACTACATCGATACAGATGCGGTACGTCATACCGGCTGGCTTCAAATCATAAACTTTGCTAATAGAAAATTGATTTTAGCTGGCACCCGCTCAATGGCTGGTATCAAGCAGGACAAAAGAAGCCATCGCAGAACATTGTCTGGAATACACCCATCCAGATTTCCGCCAGAAAGTCAAGGATGGGTTCAACATCGTTGTGGCTGGCACGGGTTTTGGGTGTGGGTCGTCACGTGAGCAGGCAGTGCTAGCATTGCTTGGTATGTGTAGAATCTGGCCATTCTAGATGCCAAAGCTAAACTTGTCTTAGGTTGTGGCGTGCAATGCGTCATTGCAAAGTCGTACGCCTTCATCTTTCAACGAAATATGCCCAGTCTTGGGCTGCTCGGCATCACCATCACTGATGAATCGTTCTACGAGGCGGCAGTAGACGGTGCGGAAATCTCGGTCGATATCAACACCAACACCATCCTGCTTGATGGGAAAGAAATAGGCTTCCAGCTCAGCGAGATGGAGAAGGGGCTCTTTGACAACGGCGGCATTACATCTGCGTTCAACAAGTTCGGTAACAGGCTGTTTGAAGCCCTCACAGCGCCGAAGAACCTGCCTGGAACTGCCAGTAAGCCCGAGGGTGGTGCCAGCCCTCATGCGAAATTGCAGTGGTAATCATGGGTTCCCGCAATACGATTGCTGTACATAGTCTCGGTAGCACGTGCTGTATGAGTTATGAAAGACTGTACTAGTGTGTTGTGTGTGTGTCAATGTGGTAGTCATGTTTTTAGTGAGAAATGAAGAAGATCGCAGCCAATAATGTGCTCCACAATAAGCGTGCGCGTTAGTGCAGCACTAGAGCGGCTAGCGTCCCTCGGACCTCGGATGAACGATGATGCGTTCTCCGCAAAATAGAGTATGCTGCAAGACTGCTGCTGCAACCTTGGCATCAGGCCTTTTGCCGTTGTAATTATTATACATGACTTGATGATTATTGCTCCCTGCCACTGCACAGGCTCCACGAGCTGTTGGTGATTGAACCATTGCTTTCCCTGCATTGCTTATCACGACTAGCAAGATGCCGCGCCCCCGGGGTAAGGAAATGGCCGATCCATACAGCCAGACAGGGCGTCGAGTTGCCTGCAAAAACTGTCGGCAGGCAAAGGTAGAAAGCCAACCTATAACAAGCAATTTATCTTGACTGCTCGTTTGATCTCATTCATTCTGATTTTCTTCTTCTCCAACAGATGCGATGTGAATTGTCCTCGGGCGGCAGGCTGCCTTGTGCAAGATGTCGCCGGATGGATCGCGAATGTAAAATAGAGACGGAATTCAAACGGATTAACAAACAGGAGTAAGTTGAAAATACATACATACATATATAAAGACTTTTCACATTCAACCCCTTCGGTCGGGGCTCCGAGGCTAAAATGTTTACATAGAAAGCTTGAAGAACTAGAGAAGGAGCTTCGACAGCTTCAGTCTTCAATATCAACTGGCGGTCAACTGCCTGAGGGCAGTACGCGAGATGATCATTCGGTGTCACTGAACACCCATAGTCCTGTTACCATTAATCCGATAGAAACCGAGATTGGACATGATATTTTCCACGCCACTCTTCCCTCGGTTTCGTCTTTTGACACGTCAAAATCACCCCCTGTGGATCACATAGCATTAAAGGCTGCATCAGGCAAGTCTCTTGATCGTCTAAAACTGGATCCTAATCGGATTCATAAACTGTTCCTTATGTAAGCTGAAAGATCCGTAACTCATGACTAGTTATAGTACTTTTGCTCATGCCAACAGCTTTTTCAACGACTATCATCCCCATTTACCATTTATTACCCCGAAAACCTCTCCGGATGAGTATTACAGAAGGTCACCATTACTATTTTGGACCATTGTCTATGTTGCATCCCGACGATATGTCGAGGAACCGGATTTGGTCGTCAGTTTGATGCCATCCGTGAAGGCACTATTATGGGAACATATAGCCAATCCACCGCATACGTTAGAGCTGGTGCAATCCATACTACTTGTATGTGTGTGGCCGTTTCCCACATCTTCAATAACGACAGACAACACGTTCACCTTGATAACGACGGCACATGTGACGGCAACGCGGCTGGGTCTCCATAGGCCGGAAGCTATTAAAGACTTTTCTCGCACGAACAGACGATTGAGTCAGCCTGAAATATCCGAATGTTTAAAAACATGGGCGGCTTGTTATATAATATTCCAATGGTAACCAAACCTATCAACCGTTCCTTTTCAGGAGAAATGCCAAAACTGACTTCTGATTTAACAGTATGGCGGCAATGGATGGCCAACCATCACCCTTCTCAGATTGGACAATTGATCGTCTCAGTAAACACGACAGGTCTCCGCTCGTGCCAGATTCAATCCATCAACAACTCAGAATCCATCGTTTTGAGGCCCGTGTGTGTGCCTCGTTTAACGGGTTACCTAAATTTGCCGAGGGCGTACCTCGTTGTGGAGAAAGCATTTCCCTACTGGCATTGCTAGAACAGGAATTTGTCGAGCTCTGTGATAGTTTTCGCGAGAAACTTACAGGTAAGTTACCGTATTGTCACTAAAACGAAGCGAAGAAGTAGTGTGTTTTCATCTAACCATAATATTTCGATAGACGAGAACAACATTCTGCTTGACGGAATGGGCCTCCGTCTCTATGTTTTCTATCTCATCGAACCCAGTGGCAGTGATGTTCGTAAACGAGCTCTTCTTCGTGCATTCAGCCTGGCGATTGGAATGGTCCACAAATTTGCAGCCGTGGCGGAAAGGCCCAATTTCACCGAATGCGCTCCTCAGGTGTTCTTTCAAATAGCGTCGCTAGGCGCTATGTTGATACTCAAAATTACATATTCAAACTACTCGGCGTTTATTGATTGTGAAGAAGGGAAGCGCATGTTCCATGTTGCAACTCAACTGGTTCGTCGAATGTCACTAGAAGACAATGATCTTCCAGGGCGGATGTCAAAAATATTAACCCAACTGTGGAGTGCGTATGCTCGTGTTGGGGCAATTAACGAGGAACCCGCCTTAAAGCTAAGAACTCGGCTGTCCGCAAGTCTCCTGCATGATCTCTTGTGGTGCTGGAGAGAGACATTCGGCGGTCAGGGTGGTCAGAGCAATGGTAGCGTTGCACCTAACGCTCCAAACACGGCCATAGATCCTAACTCTTTTGGTAAGTCCTGCACAACAGCCCCCTTATTTAATCGGGAATGTCGATAGGTCTAACCTTTATCAGGGACCCTTGCACAACAAAGCATAGTTCCACAAAGTGAAGATCCAACATCTAGCATAAACGGAGAGTATGGATTCGATATGTTAGGTTTTGAAGACATGCTGGATTCTGAACTGATGTCGTTGTTTCCGCTTAACTTCGACGGCAGTGCATTACCCACGAGTTGAGGTGTTTTGCATACTACGACTACTATTATAATTTATAAGTAAGATTCAATCTCATCTTGGATCTTCATGAAGATGTGTGTATTGATTTCTATTCGATACAAAATATGCGAATTATAACGCTCATGCTTGTGACAATGAATCAAAGAGGAATATTTCCTGCATACGCAGAAAGATCGACCACTTACTCGTCGTCTATCCATTCTAAGCGTCTAAGCACCACAAAAGCCGGCATTATAAAGTCAAGGCTAAGCAGAGATATGATGTCAATATCATACATGCTCCAAGGCGTGTTTCAAATCTTCAATAATATCGTCCTAAATAAACCAAATTAATCAGTTGCCAATGGCAAACACACAAAACAACTCTTCAAGTAACTTACTATGTGCTCAAGACCGACTGAGACCCGGATAATTGCACCATCAACATCTTTGGCTTGTTCTCTGGTCACCAATCCCTCGTCGGGTATATGAACTAGAGTTCTGGACACACAGAGTTAGTTTTCCAAATCATCCAGGACAATGTTCAACAACTTACTGCGGCGTGCCTAGTCTATAAGGAAGAAATCAGCATCATTTCCAAACACGAAGAAATAGGACTAAGAAAACGGAGAGAATTGACATACCCATCAGACCGTTTTATCAGCTTCAAATTCGCAGCAAAAGCCGCTGCTGTTTCCGCTCCATCTTTCTTTAGTGCAAAATGCAACACTCCGCCGTATCCAGCCCTCTGGCGGATGTATTTCCCAGTGCGAGAAAAGGTGCGATGTGACGTGAGACCGGGAAACACCACTTTTGCCACTTTGTCATTCGTTTGCAGCCATTCAGCCAGCGCCAGTGCGTTGTTGTTGTGTCGATCTATCCTAGGTGACAGACTGCCCAGTCCCGCTATGGCCAAAGCTGCTGCGAATGGACTCATACAGGGCCCAGCGTCACGTAAAATGGCCATTCTGATGTACAATATGTAGGCAAGTTCGCCAAACTCTTCGACGAAGTTTAAGCCGTGATAGCCGGGAGAAGGCGTGGTGAGATGAGCGAATTTGGAGGAGTGTGTTTTCCAGGGGAATTTCCCGCTATCAATGATTACTCCAGAGATGGCTGTGCCGGAGCCTGTAACCCATTCAGATGTTGAGTTGATCACAATGTGAGCTCCATGGTCAATAGGACGGATCAGGTATCCTGCAACCCCAGCTGTGTTGTCCCTGTATAATTATTAGTTATGTTCTCTTCAATGAAATATCGGTTCTTTAACATATGTATGTATGTACTCACACGACAAGAGGAACCCCAGCTTCAAGAGCCACCGATGCAATTGTTTCGATATCTGCAACCTCGAGTCCGACGCTGCTTACACTCTCAATATAGACAGCGCGTGTCTTTTTATCAATTTCACTTCGCACTGCGTCGGTATCATTGATGTCTACAAACTTCACCGTGATTCCAAGTGTTGGTAATCGGAACTTAAAATGGGTGTATAAGTCCTCAGACACGGTAGCTGCTACAACGATGTTCTCGCCAGCCATTGCTAGACCAGTTATAGTCATCCAGCGTGCTGCCTCTCCTGAACTGGAGTTTGGTATTAGTAAACGTTGATGTCGTAATTGGAAGCAAATACTTACGCAGTTGGGAGCGCCGCAACGCCCCCTTCGAGTGCTGCAATTCGTTGTTCGAAGACGCTAAAGGAGGGCTACATCTGTTAATATGAAATTTCAAGACAGGCGAATCTTAGTAAAGATCAATTGGGATTCATACATTGCCCAGCCGACTGTAGGCGTAGTCCTCCGCCTTGCCCGCGAAGACATCAGCTCCATGCTGGCTGCTGTTGAAAGTGAAAGACTACAGACAGTGAGCACTCTGTCGATGTTATAGATGGTAGTCAGATTCAATCTGTCTTACTGAGGATGCATATATTGGAGCATTCAATGCACCAGACCCCGATTGAACATTGTGCACATCCTCCCTATGTTCAATCAGTATGGTGTCCAGGGTATTCGATCAGGGCTGTCTACCTACCCAGCATGGATTGATAAGCTCTCGAAGCGAAGCGGACGCTCCTCTGCTGACATGATGTAAGTTGTCGATTGTCTTTTCAACAAAGACTACAACGCGCAGATACTTTCTGAGTTGAAGTTGAGGTCCCCCGCCTGCGTTTGTCGTTATCCATGTGGGGGCTCGGCCTCGGTTCAGTCTTGTGTCATCGCGCCCCAATCAAACACGGAGCACAAGTATGTATGGCTCCGCAATGAGTTGAGGATTTCAGGAGATATTTGAAAAAGACAGATTGTAAATATTATTTGTGGGTTAAGATGGCCTAGAGAACTGCCTTCGTTGTAAATACTGCACACGCTGGGTACAATTTCACCCTGCATCGTTAGAAGATCACTAAATAGATAAACAGCATGAAGATGGAAGTGCCCTGGAATTATTATTTTTATCAATTTCAAATTACTTAAATATCAAGAGAGTCCAGCGAGCTTAAAATGTACCTGGCTTTGTAGTTATCTATATTATGAATACACAAGGTGGAAAACTAGCTAGCCCTAATTCTTATGATCACCACCACAAGAAGGGGGCTTGCCACACAATTATACTTGGGAAAATCTGAACAATTAAATTATAGTATTGAAAAACATATCAAAAAAATCAATTAACATCATATATTTTCGTGAATGTATCCATCTTCTAATTAGTCCGTCTCAATTAGGTGTATATAGTACTTGCGCTTGCGATATCAAACAGAAAACAAAAGTCGAACGCAATGCAACAAAGAAATCTAAAGCAAAATTGTCATAAGAGGCAACATAACATGACCGAAAATCTGATTGGCAATAGGCACAATGGATGTCCAGGCGCTAATCTTCCATCCGTACGGGGCAAATTGAGCCAAGTAGATCAAAGCAGCAGTCATGCAAGCCATAAATAGAAGAACGAACTTGAATGCTTTGAATACCCTCTCCATACCAATAAAGAATCCGCCGGCCTCGAGTTCCTTGGCTGTTGACGACCACTCAATAGGAAGTGTGAACATGTGTGCCAGGAGGGCATAGGAGATGTGCCACGATATACCACCAAAGAAAATCACTATTCAAACTTGTTAACAAGGAAATTTAACTAGTTTTGTTGGATCAAGGAGAACTTACCGAAGAAAGGCATCCACATAAATGACTCAAGCAAGGCCCAAAACAGCTTTTTGTCTCCTAATCTGTGTCTGTACCATGCAAACGTAATCGGACTGACAACTACGAAAATGAACAGTGTACCACACAGCATGTCCCAACTAGGCAGATAGCTGTGGTCAAGTTCGCCTGCAATCCAACCCGTAAGAAAATAGTTGACGATTGACAGAGGAAGCGCAGCGCCGATAGCATAGTATGTGCCGATATAGCCCAAAATGGTGAATTTGGCCGAGATTTTCATATTCGACCAAAGGAAGCGACGGAAAAGCTCGGTAAATGGCCCACGGTAGATCCATTTATGAACAGGATGGAAGATCTTGGATTATCTTTAGCATGGAATGGGACTATTTTAGGAATGATGAGACTTGCCAGCTCAGAGCAACCATATGCATACTTCTCCCAACGTAGGAGCTCGTCGAAGGCTGTGAGAGAGACTCCTTCTTTGAATTCACCCTTGTCTGCAAGGAGTTAGTGATATTTGCCAAAGGAGATTCTTTTTGATTTGTGTCTCTGGGGATACATACCATAAGTTGCCAAGCGCACAACGAATCCTGCAGTTTGTAGACGTAGCGACATATCAAAATCTTCAGACACATGACTTTCCGACCAAAACTTTTCAATGCCATCTTCCATGAATGACACACTTTGGATGGCTTTCCATCTAAGAAAGGCATTGTGTCCGACAAAAGGTGCGCAGTCGCCGTTACCAACGGAGAATTTGATGAGCAAGTAAACGAGATTTGTGAAGTAAGTAACTAAAATAATCGTAAGTCTTTGTTTCATTTTGACTCATATCATGGAAAAGTAGTGCTGCTTACTGGCATTTTCAAAGAAACTGTGGATGACCTGCATGACACCAGATGCATGCTGGATGATGGCGACTTCGGGGCTCTCCTCCATCTCCAAAGCTCCCAGGGAAAGGCAATTGACAGGCTGTTTATTATAAAGTTAGGCCATTGCGCAGGAATGAATGTTGAAAGGTTGAAGAACTTACCACCCGGGTATCACAGTCAATCAACAGGATAACCTCACCCATGCGAACATTCCCCTCAGCCCAAGTTTTGCCCCCATCCGCTTCAATGATTGTTTGCACAGCTTGTTGGTAAAGTTCCTCCTCTTCCTCGATGGACAAAGACTCTTGACTTCTTCCCTCTGCATCAGCCTTCAGTTTCATCAGTCGCAATAGCTCATCTTCAACCCGAAGACTGAAGCTCAAGCAATAATTCATATTGGAAGCTTTCTTGAATTTTCCCGCTCGGACAAACCCATCTTTGCCATGAGGTGGCCGCGCACACCAACCGATGTTATTAGCTTTGTAGAACTTCTTTCTCATGTCGGCGACCTCAGGGCTAACAGCTTGCATTCCATCTTCACACACAAAAATGCTAGCGGTGCCACCAAGGGATTCATAATGACGAATTGCTGGCATCAGACTTTCAATGGTGGGAATAATGACTCCCTTGAGGCCTTCCTTGTAAACCGGCATTTGAATGGTGACGTGTGGGAACTGAAAGTCCGGGTGACGCTTAAGGCTTGGAGGCTGAGAGCTGTAGAAACGCGAGTTGCCATGTTTCACATCGTTCATCGGTCCCAGAAGCTGGAAAAGCGTACCGATAACAACAATGGTGAAGAATAAAGTAAAAAACATGAAAATCGGTAATGTGGCTAGAAGGCCCAGACGAGGAAGCATTGACGTCCCGAGAGCCTTGATTTCTATAATAATCAAACGAACGGCAAGACATTCGATGACCATCAACAGACACATGGCCAGACCGACCATGACAGAGTGTGAAAGAAGGAATGGTCGCGATACAGGCGCGTTAGACTCCTCGTCTTCGGCTGTAAGATCGACTTCATCGAGAACTACCAGACCTTTCTCATTTCCTTGTGAGTACGTTCCACTGGGGCTGCCTGAAATAACGCTCGGTGTCCGGTGTTGGAAAGGGGCAATGGCGCCTGCTCCGGTCACAGTGTAGGGACGGTGGTTTCGAGGGGTTTGGGTACCCGAAGTCATAAGAGTTCCCCAGATCTTCATTATATATTAGCCTTTATAAATTTTCATAGTTAGAAGTAGAAGGAAGATCGAGGGAGACATACAGAGCCCATGAGCTTGGTTTCTACCTCAATAGCGTGTGCCATAAGCTCATCCGCAGAATTCGTCCACACCAAGACCACTTTCTCCTGTCGAGAAAAACAGCAGAAGTCTCTCCTTCTAACATTCGAACTGTCTATTACCAGTGCACTGAACGAGTCAACGACGGGGACGGTAATATTATGCGGTGACAAAGTGACTTCCGAATCACTTTTTCCAATGCGCTTGAAAAGCAAAGTAGTGATATCAGAAGACATAGTGACGATGGCCTCGAGGCCGAGATTTGTACTGATTGACTGGAGATCGGGATCGATATTATCTGGCTTGCAAACGTATTTAGGCTCCTCGTCGTCTTCTGGCTCCGCGCGCAAGACAACTCCTAGAGCCGAAGAGTGCCCAGCAGCCGGATCGGGTTGTAACCATCCCTTTTCCTGGAATCTACGACTGAGAAATTGGGCCATCTATGTTAGATAGTTAATTTACTATTCAGCCATGTTATCCAAGAACACTTACTGTAACTGAACGGGTATAACCGTCCACATCTTTCATGCTTTGAAACAAGTTCTTTGCTGTTTGATTTCTAGACAGCCTCGAATGAACCACTGCAGACTGGTGCTCAATTGAACAATCGCTGGATGAGCTTTCCATGTCCTTCATAGGAGCCGAAGAACTCATTTTGATTACTTGCAAAATTGCAGTTTATCTACTCAGTATGAGTATACAGATAGACCTGCCTTTGAGAAAGAAAGAAAAAATATTTGTAAGGCAGAAGTCTAAGTAGACAGCTTAGGCGCTTGCATCGCTATATGTGAATTCAAACAGAGAGCGCCACCTAAGAGCAAAGCTTATAATTACTCAAACTCACCGGCGAAGCTGGCAGTCCTGATTCTCGCCTACTCTAACCTTGTTCTCTTTAAATCTTAGCTTACTAGCCTGGAACCGAGTTCGAGTAGGACAAAGCACCGGCTGAAAGCCATCCTTGGCCATAGTAAATTATTGATTGAATGGGATCTATCAACGCCGTGAGCAATGGCATGCGTGGCTTAACCGGTGGCCCACGCCCAATGAGCTACATAGCCCTAGAAATATTTACCTCGATATGGTTTCCAAGCTCCCATGAGAGCATCCATGACGCCGAGACTCTTCAGCCCGAAAACGTGGCTGTTTCGTATGATCTTACAGAGTCACGACTGAATGGTATCATGGTACTGCTCGCCTGTTATTGACAAAGCGGCCGGCAATGGTTACTTGAGGCTTGTAAATTATGCAGCTAAAGGTCCCGGATAACTAACCCATGTATGCATGGTTAATGGCGAAATAGAAGAAAAAATCACGGTGTTGCCGCGATGCCCTTATCTCCGACACACTCATTGAGGCTGCTACAATTGACCCAATCCGCGGCAATCTAGCAGAAAGTCAATGCCCACGGATCGCCTCAGGAACACCCACATCTAGCGCTATTGACCAGCCTATCTGCCTGTTCCTACGCCTTATCAGACCCCTGCAGTCTGTGCACTGTCTAACGTTAGCTACGTGGCTAGGAGCAACGCGGGCGCTTCGACGGTAGGCATTTTAACCGACGTGACGTCTAACGTTTTCTAAACACTAATTGTTTCGTAAGGTACCAGACATGATGAATCAAGAGTGGCGAAAAATAAAAAAAATATTATAATCAAATGCGAATACATCGCTGTCACTTAACTAAACTTTGAAGTAGCTAGATAGCTCAGATCCATAACATTTGAATAGCAATGCGGTCTTTCAAATGGGCATTGCCAAGTGTGCTGGCGCTGGCACGAGCAGCATTGTCTCAGGATGTTTCAGGCAGCACCAAGTTTCAATCCTCCAGCAAACGAGGCCTTGTTTACATACCTTCATCCGACCACCCTTCCGACGCCCAAATATGGGTTCAAGATGGCTCGGATTTAACATGGTATTACAACTACGCAGAGTCGCCCTCATCCGCATACTCAAATCGGTCCCAGGAAGATTTTGAATTTGTGCCAATGCTATGGGGCTCCTCAAACAGCTCGGGATTCGCTTCGGACGTCAAAGCACAAATCGCCGGCGGCAGGAATATCACACATATCCTCACGTTCAATGAGCCAGATGGATCAACGTCAACTGGAGGTAGTGATATCGAGCCTTCCACAGCGGCCAGCATTTGGATATCGGATATCGAGCCTCTGAGGAGTAAAAATATAAAAACAGGTGCTCCTGCAGTGACTGGGAGTCAGACTGGCCTCACCTGGTTGAGTGAATTCTTCTCGAATTGTACCTCTCTGGGAACGAATTGCACGGCCGATTTCATCCCTTTGCATTGGTACGGAGATTTTCAAGGCCTTGCCAGTTACATCGGCCAGGTGGTTGCGGCGTACGTATAGCACTTGATTAAAAACATCATTGTGTCAAGGAAAATAAAATCTAACTGTCTCTTTCAAAGATACCCCAACACCTCGATATGGATAACAGAATATGCACTTGCGGATGCCGATCTATCAGACACGCAGTCCTTCTTCCAAACCTCAGCCGAATACTTTGATCGAATAGATTATATCGAACGGTACTCGTACTTCGGCGCTTTCCGGTCATCGGTCTCTAATGTCGGGCCCAATGCAGCCATGCTGACTCAAAATGGTATACTTACAGATATAGGGAGTTGGTATTTGGGTGGTGCGGCCACAGGCAATGTCCCGAGTTCGTCTTCGTCAAGCTCTGGTACTACCACGACCGGATTCGGTCATCAAATTAAGCCATGCCAGGCCGTTTTTCAGGTAGTGATTGCATGTTTTGTTGTTTTCTTCGCCTTTAATGGCTGGGATCTTTAGCCTTAGTACTCACATTATGATACACGATAAATACATATTTTTAGCGATGATTTTGTAACTATCGGTATTAATTTCTTTTTTTTCTTTTTTCCCCGACCTAACATACACCTACATATGCAGCCCTGTATCAAACTCGGATTCTATATCTTAAGTACGGGGTAATTCTGAATCAGTCCGGTAGCCAATGGTCTCGCGGCCAAGTGTATACACAGTGGCGATTCGGCGAATTACTTCGTGATACCATGATACATGTACCGTGATACGTAATACGTACCATGGCACAAGCGCCAAGATATCACACTATTGAACTTATTCTATTCTATTCAAATACCGGTGTCTCTCTTACCTCGGGACTTAATTGGTTTTTATTCCACATGGATGACAAGTCTATCTCTGGCTATCTGGCCAGGGATCTAGATCAGCCACGTTTAGCCAGCTCACATAGTCCGCAGCTAGCACTAACCCTATGTTGATAGCCCCGACAGCTCGATAGAGCCTTAGCTTAATCTTTATTTTAGTACGTTTTTTTATCGGGTTTCGCCTTTCGCCTTCGCCTCTTGTCTTTCTGTCTCGGTGGCTGAAAAATACAACAGAGAGCTGTTCAACCAGCCTTGGTGCTTAGGCTGTAAATCGGTCTAATCTACTGAAAATCGGCAATGTTGAGCGAGGCCAGCCATTTGTCATACTAGTCATGAATCATATGTTTAAAGCAATATGTATTCCCGCAATTTACGCAGTAAATCGTGGGCTGTGAAGGTTATTAACCAGAAAACATAACGCGGACGTAATAATTCTTCTATTGTAATAACAATGGAGAAATCATCTGTTTATGTCACCACTGAGAAATCCATTTCGAGGAACGAGGAGCATTTCAATCATGAATATTCGGTTGAGAATCCATTTTCTACCCCTCAAGACCAAAGATCAGTTATCTCATCTGCGCACCAATCCTATTCTGTCTTCACCGGTACGGTTTCAATATACCCCGCGAGAAAGCAATCATGCTCACTTCTTCTTTTTAGAATCCAAGCCTCTCAGGCAGCGGAAATTCAAATCTGCGCGCCTGATAGGCGATTATGACAAGCCATGGACAGCTAAGAAGGACCCTCGCATGCTATGGGACAAAGTCTTCTTTATCGGTCTCACTGTGGTCGGCCTTGGAATAGGCGCATACATCATCTATACTGGATGGCAAAGTGTAGAGAATCCTCCAGTGAGTTCTCGTGAAACATTGATTCGCCCATATACATTCCTGCAATCCCTATATGTTATGAAACAGCCTACTAACCGTTAAAAACTATAGTACTGCTTGGTCTTCGAAGACGATTTCAGCAACGGAATCAGTGACAATGACTGGAACTACGAAATCGAGACCGGGGGGTACGGCGTAGGTTCATTTGAGTGGACGACGAGCGACTCGACGAACGTCTACACAGACGAGAATGGACTGCACATAGTACCCACTCTCACAATTAACTCCACAGACATCACCACCGCTGAACTATTCAACGGGTACACTCTGAACCTTACCTCCCAGGGCATTTGTTCCGCAACCGATTCCGGTGATTGCGTCAAAGTCAGCAACTCCACGTTACAGACCATGATTAACCCCGTCCGAAGCGCACGAATTACGACTCAGGGAAAACATAATATCACTTATGGAAAGGTAGAAGTGACTGCTAAATTGCCGCGGGGTGATTGGCTATGGCCTGCCATCTGGTATGTTGCACAACCTTAATTTTTTAATTTATGTACGGGCGAGCCGAGCCGAACCTTCTTTTGACCTCAACACCATCGTCTTTTTTTCTCGTATATGCACGGGAATAAAAAGGAAAATGGACATAATAAAAGAAGCGATGACCCAGCAACTTGCCCCCCTGCCACTTTGAGACAACTACTGACCATTTCTCATAGGATGATGCCCGAAAGCAACGTTTATGGTGCATGGCCAGCAAGTGGTGAGATTGATATCATGGAATCAAAGGGAAATGATGGCGAAACGTAAGACAACCTTTTCAATTTTTTAATTTGAAATCCCCATCTCTCTAACGCGTCGCGTCTAAATAGGTATTCTGGCGGCCGCAATGAGGTTTCAGGTACTCTTCACTGGGCACCGGTCAGTACCCTAGATGCGTACTGGCGCACGAGTGGAGTTAAGTACATGACGCGCGGCGATTATTCGGATGGTTATCACACTTTTGGGATGGAATGGAGTGACACATACATATATACCTGGGTTGATACTCGGCTATCAGTACGTCCTGCTTCTTATCCATTGGAATACCCCCCTGAAAGCGAAGTGACTGACTCAAAACTACAGCAATCGATGTACATCCCCTTCGGAAAGAAGTATGGAACCATGTACGACAGGGGAAAGTTCTCCACCATGAGCGTGAATGGATCTATCCCGGTGAGCATGACCCTATACTCAATTATGCAAGGGGTTGTATTTGCTAACAGGCAAAATCCACAATTTCTAGGCCGATCCGTGGTCCGTAACAGGCCGCTACAATACTCCCTTTGACGAAGCATTTTACCTTATTCTCAACGTCGCTGTCGGAGCCACTGATGGTTACTTTGTGTAAGTTTCTACAAACTATGTTCTCACTCTGTTTCTCTTAGTTTTTATTTGGTTTATCAATCTAACCATATATTAACAGAGACGGATATGGCAACAAACCCTGGATTGATTCATCCGCCACTGCCATGGAACAGTTCTATAATTCCTCCACTGCCTGGGAGTCTACTTGGGGCGAGGGTGATAAACGAGGATTGTCTGTGAAAAGCGTCAAGTTGTTTCAGCGCGGTGTATGCTCGAATTAGATTTCTTTTTCTTTTCTCTCTCTTATTTTACGATGAAAGCTTAATGTAATTTTTCCTTTATTTCTTTCGTTTTCGGGTAGGTTATGGAATGCTTTGGGGTTTATGTATCCATGGATGAACTAGATATTTAAGATAATTTTGTTATAAATCAGTTATAAATTGCTTAAATGGTAACCGAATATATAAAATGACACCCCTGGTAAGCTTTGAGGTAGTGCATAGCTAGGCGCCTAACAAACTAGAATATGACATCGCTAACGCATGAATCATACAGTTGATGATCACACCATTTAATCTTCGAGATGAGTAGCGCCGGGCTTCTCTTCATCGAATTGCCCCTTTTCGACTGTTTGATGAGTGAATTCTATGTTGTGCACTTGTGTTAGCCTTGTTTCATCGAAAGTAATTGACTTAGGGCAAGAAAGAAACCTACGGTCAACCTTGGTATGTTTGAACTTTCTAGCCGGAACATTGTTCTCGAACAGAAGATCGATTTCACCAAAGGTACGGTCTTTGGTCTCAGGCAGGCGGAACCAGCACCATATGTTGCACAATAAATTGGTCCCGGCATAGAAAAGACCGGTTTTGGCGCCCCAATTCCAGGCTGAAGAAAGTAATAAATGTTAGTCAAACACATTCTTAACTAGGCTTTTCCTTTTCTTTTTTCGGCTGAGATACTCACAAGTAGCATCGATCATACGCGGCGTCACAGAATTGTTGAAGATGCTAGTTAGGTTGTATACAAACCGTCCAATAACAATGGTCTTATATCTCAGTCTTCCAGATGGAGTTTCTGCCACGATCGGATAGCAAGCAGGCCCTACTGTGATCATGTTGCAGAGCGTCGAGATGACCAATAGAATTCCAATAGCCATCTCAGCACCTTTGGTCCCTGACCATCCCAGACCACCAATTGCGATGAGGCAGAAGAACATAAATGTCATCCCTCCCATATAGATTGTTGCTCTCCCGACATGTGGGAACAGAAGCCAGCAAATTATGCCACCGATGATGTAGCATGACGAGAGCGAAATGTTCAAATCGAAGGCTTGAAGCTCAGAGAAACCCGCTGCTTCGAGAAAAACGACCGAGTATCCCAGAATGGCATTGCCACAGAGGATTTGTGCAGCCCAGACAACGCAGTTCTACGTATATTTGATATCAGCAACTTTCATCCCACAGAAGCAGAAACAGATGTCAAACGCACAATCTCAGTTCGTCGCAAGTTAGTTCCTTGAAAACACTCAAAGAAACTCGCATTCTCAGTTTCTGCTACTTCGAGCTGAGTAGTATGGCGGATATATGCGAGAGTCGCTTCAACTTCTCTTTCCTTCTCCGGCGAATCCTGACGCAGGCGCATAAGGCTTCTTCTTGCAAGTTCAAGCTTTCCTCGCCTGACCGCATTCCACGGGGACTCGGGGGCGAAGTACGAGCCTATGAAGAGAGGAACCGGCCAGACCCATTGGATAGCAAAGGGTAATCGCCATCCCAGATCGCCTTCAAGGTTAGCCACTGCGCGAACAACACCAGAAGACAACAGAATTCCGGCACCCCAGCACATGCAGACATAAGCGGTCACGTATGGTCTCAGCACAGTGGGTACGACCTCGCAAGCATAAGTGGTCGAAAGAGTCTGTTCATAAAAGTGTAAGTGGAGAATTGAAGATGAACCACGGCACAGACGGCTGATACCTGAAAAACGCCCCATGACACACCACACATTGCCTCTCCCCATGCCAAGATTGGCAAAGAGGGCGCAAAGAATGGGATGAAAATCATCAGAGCCATCCACGCCATGAAAAACATCATTGTTGGTCGACAGCCAAATCTATCCTGGGTGTAGGCATTTACCAGAAGTCCGAAAAGCTGGCCAACTGCCGATGAGTTGGTGAGTCCGGATTGCCACGCAGCTGAAATTGTTTTGGTTCCAGTTGCAGCGGAGTAAGTTCCAAAGCGATTCTGAAATTGGGTTTGGCCGTAGAAGGAGGTAATCTTAGCAGCATAAGGGGTTAGTATTTATTATTTGTTTCTGTGCAATTGGCCCGTATTCGTGGCATGACTTACAATCACTGTATCATATCCCTCCATGATTAGACTGGTTGAAAGGAACAGGGCCCAGAAAACCGCCTTGGGGTATTTCTTCAGGGCCTGCCGTACAGTCAATTGGCGATCAGCGGCATCGCTCTCCTGCGCATGGTGGATGAGCTCGACAGAATTGGGGTCGTCCAGGGAGAAATTCTTCAGCTCGCGGTCGGTTAGACCGACTATTTCGTTGCCCATTGTTGGTAGGTGTGTTCAGGTTGTGTTATGTATATCGATGCTTATGAGCCTTCGGAGGAGCTCAGCGACATTGCAGTCTGTTTAATCAGATTGTGTAGCACAAGTGAGCTCGCAAGCTACCCATGGACAACTGACGCGTAAATTGGGGAAATGTTGAAATGATTTATAGGTTCCAAATTTATCCCTATTCAATCTTGAACCACATGATTGGGATCCCTTCTGACACCTCCGCCGGGGAGGCAACCAAGGCCTAGATGTCATAGTCATGATACCAGGCATTCATGGCTCCAGTCTTTACCCCAGGTTCCCCCGCAAACCCAAAGCGGAAATGGATGGGGTATTCCGAAAAAGGCAAGCAGTGGAGTTCCAAGACAGGGGAGATTTCAGATCTCAACTCGTCCTGCAGTATCAGCAACGTCTAGAAAAGCCATTGCTTGTCACAAGGGTCTTAAACGAGAGCCAAGAAATGTGTGTATCTCAGGTCACACACTGGGTGTATTTGTTGGTGTGTGCAGAGTAACTGAAGCACAGCATTCCAACGTGACCGGGACCCCTGCGTACACAAGCTGTAGATGGCAAAACTCCGGCGGGGACTGGGCATGACCCGATTCGGCAAACAGGGCATCCCGCTGCCCTACCCTAGTGTTAGGGCTGTAGGGTTAGGGTTTCCAGATAAGCGCGCATCGCCGACATCGCTCGCGTTCTTTTGAGAGCGCGCATGGTTGGATGAATTATGCCTCAAAGACATACGATAAGGCGCTGGCACTACCCCCCACGCAAATTGTGTCATTGAGACGAGGTTAAGCGCCAAGATAACCAACGATGATGCTAGGAAGCCATCGAATCACGCGTGCAGCCCCTCCTCGGGTCGCAACCGAAGTACTTTTACTGCATGCTGCCTATGTTTTCTGATCGATCGCAAACAATCCCCTCTAGTTCTTCATTCTTCCCCTGCGTGTGACATCGCAAGAGCCGAGGCCATGGCGACGACGTTTGATGAGAAAATCCCCTTTGCGAAGAATGGGCTGGAGCTGTACGGCCTGTTCAAGCGGGGCGATCCGGAGCGCGGCCTCCCTCTGATTGTGCTGCTTCACGGGGCAGGAGCCACCGCGGCCTATTTCGACAACTCCGCTGTCTCGTACGTTTCCCTTACCACCACTCTAATCTCGTATGAGCCGAATCGAAACAATAATGGGAAACACCATCTGAACACACTTTTTGCCATGATCTAGGGTAGCGAAAAGCTTCAACAGTCTCGGCCATGACGTGCTCAATATCTCACGCCCAGGGTACGCGGGCTCGGCCATCCCAACCACCAAAACACCCATGAAAGACTCGATCGCCGTATTCACCGATTTCATCGAACAGGTATACAACGAGAAAGCCTCTGCGCGGCAGCGAAATGGCGGCATCATATTGGTTGGCCATTCGCTCGGCGCCGCCTTTTCCTTGTCCATTGCCTATGAAGCCCGCGATCGACTACCGCTGTTGGGCGTGAGCTCTCTAGGATGTGTACCCGTAAAAGATTCGGTCCCGTTTCTTCCAGTTCCGGATCCAGAGCCACATGAACCACGATTTGTTGTTCAGACGACCCCCGAGAGCGTACGAAGGTATATGGGTGAAGTGGAATGGATAAATCTGGACGCGCTGGAGCCGACGCTCGTAGCAGCTGTCTTCGAGCCAAGTGCGTGATCTCTCTATTCCGTTAATTTCACATCTTACATCTTCCATTCAAGAGATGGGGGCCGTTGGATATGAGGGCGCATTAATGGCTAATGGATTTCTTGATATAGTACTCAAGTCCGAACTGGCAGAATATTTCTCTGCCGAATTTTACAACTATCTAGTTGGCGAGGTCTTCGCCGGTGTCAATATTCCGGTTCAGTTCCTCGCTGCCGAGGCAGAGGTTGTGTGGGACACTGAGAAAGAGGGACGTCCCATATTCGACGGTCTGGTATCGCGATTCAAGGCTGCGCCCAAAGTTGAATCGGCGATCTTGCTTGGTGGTGGTCATAATTACGAATTTTCGCATAATGTCGGCATTCTCTGGGATAAGAGAAAGGAATTTGTCGAAGAATTGGTACGTTTCAACGTCCTACTTCAAGTTGATAGACACATTGACTGATCGGTCGCGAAACTTGTCTAGACAAACAAGAATGCCGCTTCGCCTATTTCGAAAAAAGACACCAACGCTGTAGCCAATGGAAATGTATTCACATCAGTTCCGATCCTAGACTATTCTGAGGCTACCTCACCGTTAACTAGACCGAAATTCTTGAAGGGGTTGAAAGACGCGATTGTCAATGTTGGATTTTTCTATTTGAAGAATACCAGTGTGCCGGATCAAGTGCAAAAAGACTTTACAGAGCAGTCCATTGCGTTGTTTAATTTGCCCTTGGAGAAAAAGCTGGAGATTGAGATGGTGAACAGCAAACACTTCCTAGGTTATGCTCGCTTAGGACAGGAAGTTACTGCATTGAAGAATGATTTCCGTGAGCAGTTCGACGTACGTCTTTGTCCTCTCATGCACGCTTCTCTCTTTTTCCCCGACTAAACAATTCGTCTATATAGTTTGCAACCGAACTTCCCGCACCGGGCCCTGACGAGCCACTTTATCGAAACTTGCGAGGACCTAATCAGGTATGGCCGTTGATGTATCCGTATTTCCAAGTATCATCACCATTCTAACAAGCGTAGTGGCCCGACTCGCAAGCTTTGCCCAAATTCCGCACAACTATAGAAACCTATATGGACTATATTGACAAACTTGCCGATTCATTCACGTCACTTGTTGCCGAGGCGCTTGATTTGCCCTCTGCGGCATTTGAGGGGTTCTTCGACGTTCCTCAACAAAACAAACTTAAACTGATTAAGTATCCCGAACCAGTGGACAGCAAACCCGACGAGGACACACAAGGTGTGGGACCACATAAGGATTCCTGTTTCTTGACATTCCTACTGCAGGGAACCCCTCACACGGGTCTTGAAGTACAGAATAAAGCCGGCGTATGGCTGCCAGTCAAACCCATACCAGGGACACTGGTGATCAACATCGGCCGTGCACTGGAAGCCATCACCGCTGGTGTGTGCACAGCGACGACTCACCGCGTCAATCTGCGCCCTGAAAACTACACCGACGCTGAGGGCAAGTCGCTCGGCCCGCGCTACTCGTTTGCCGTTTTCCAGGGTGTGAGCCTTGCTGTGGCTGCCGAGAAAATCAACCTCAATATCCCGCTGCACATCAAGGACTTGGTCAAGGACGACAAGGTCCGTTCGGATGCGGAGGCGACGTTCAACCAAATGTTCAATGGAAATATCGGCGAAGGAACACTCATCGCGCGCATCACCAGTCACCAAGATGTAGCGCAGCGGTGGTATCCGGACCTCTTGGCCAAGGCATTAGAAGCGCAGAAGCTTAAATCGCAATGAGACGGTCTGCCGCAAGTAATTTATTTGCAGTAGTAAATATATACACATCAAATATTATAGACAGAATTCGATTCATATGTACATCTTTATTAATAACAAATCCCACAACACCGTTATGCAACGACGGATATCTCTAAAACAGATCGAAGTATGTAAAAGAAGGAAGAAAAGGCATGCTTAAGCGCTTCAAAGAGGTGAAAAGCAAGACGAGATCAAACGCACGAAATGCAGATTCATACCAACTCATGATCCTCCTTCTTAAAAGGGTCAACACTCTTCCCCTTTGATGGCGACAACAACGCCGCCACGGTCTTCAGACCATTACTGGCCTGTGTATTATTCTTGACGGCCTTCCTCCTCCTAAAGAAGCACTTCCAAAGCACCAGCGCACTGAGCAGTGAAAAGGTAATCTCCACAACCGCCGCAATCCGAATAATCCGCGGCACATGTTCCCCAATGCCGTTGAACTTCGTAAAGTCCCAATCCTGCCACGTCAATCCGGCGCCCTCATTCCAAAACACCCATGGCTCGGCGCCGCGGCGATTGTCCATGATGACGCGGTAGAGCTGGTTTTCATGGCCCTTTCCTCCGTGCTCCACGTGCGCTTTGAAAAGGTGGAATGGGTTCCAGCTCCAGGGCGTCACTTTGTCATGGTACTTTTCCCACATGGAGGTGAAGAACCATTGCCCGGAGTTGTACATGACAGCCACGTATGGATATGGGTAGTAGAACAGACTGTAGGTCCAGATGTGATTGGTGACGTATTCGTAGAATGGATGGTGTGGCACGGCGCCGAGAATGTTGTTGTCAAGGGAGCCTTGGGTGTTGTCTGTCACGAAGACTGGGTAGTAGCGCAGTGGTTCGAGGGATTCGAGGCAGCCCTGGGTTTAGTTAGATTACATCGTCAATGCTCCGTAAGGAGAAAAGGGCAAACTTACATTGTCCATGTCAATGTAGATCCCACCGTAGTGCCGCATTATAAAGTATTTAAGCGCATCGACACGCTGGACCGGGTGTTTGTAGCTGTCATATGTGGGTAGAAACCACGGATATTCTCTTTGCAAGAATTCTCTGGATTCAGCCGTGCTCCACAGCTAGATCTCATGTCAGTCACAATCCACATATCAAATCCCCTGGTACCGAGGTAGCAAACGTACTTTATACTGCCACCCTGGATTGCGATTAATACAGCTATCCCTCAATCTCATCCACTGCTCTTTATGTGGCACGTTTCCTCCCTTCCCGGACCAGTCATGATATATCTGGTGAATCTTGCGCGGGATCACAGCTTCACGTGTTTGTTCCAAGGTATGATTGTAATAAGCCGCCTTAATAGCCGACTGGCTAAGTGGAATGCCCGAGTGCGGGTTGGAGAAGATGCGGGCGAAGCTGAAGGTACTCGTTACCATGAAGTATATTATGCCGAGCAGGACGAGCAATGCGGCCAACGGTTTGACGCGGAGGTGGCTCATTTTGATATTCGTTGGACGCAGTAGCATGTGTATACTTGGTCGTCTGGTGTCAATTAGAAGTCGAACTTGGCATCGATTAGATTAAGATGGTCATCTAGGTAGTCGGACTATAAATAGATCAAGCAATCCTTTGTCAGTGGTATTGTTTCTGCAATGCGATGAGCTCGACATACTCAGCACAGCTGATGTTCCTAGCACAGTGTTTGCATGCGTCTATTAATTTTCCGGGCAGTTCCAGTGGTGATATTAAAATTATAATGACCGGATAAATGGTCCTTGGCAGTAAGATGACGTCGATGGGAGGCCGGCTCCGAGTTAAAATGTCAAACGAACGGGATGTCGGTAGATCTTGGAAAAAGTCGATTGTATATGTTTCATGTGAGTATCAATATGTCTGTCGTATGCCTCTTGCTTCGAAAGGTTCCAAAGTTCCAAGGTGTTTCGCATTCAGAGAATGGCGTGGACGAAGGTCCGGATTATTATATAGTAAGCATAAGATGAGCTAAATCAAGGAATCGCACGCACGACACGAAAGAGTGTAAAAAAAGAATGAGGGGCACGCAGCTGAGATCAGCACGGGAAAAATCAAGGTCGGCGAAGAGCAAGTCTTATGAAATGTCGAAGATGATTGCTCTGAGCCCCCTTTTCGGGGCCCCACGCGCTGTGCCCATGATTTCCCAATGCGGAAATGCGGCCCATCCGCGATGCTCCTCTCTGGCAGTGCTTAGCGCTGACTAACGCACAGGGACGGCACAGCGCGCAGCTGCCATTGGACAACACCAAAAGAGTCGCAGAATTAATTATCCACGCCACACTGCCTTCTCCACAGGAACTTCATAGCGGCCTATCACGGGACTGCTTTTCCGCCGCCGTTCTGGGGCAAATAAACTACGGTAACGCCGCACGCCGTTGCGCGAACTGATGCAACCAGTGGGAAGATTGATAAAGATTAAGGAGTTCTCGTGGCCGTTTTGAATTGATGCAGTTACCTTGGTACGTAGTATGCCTTTATAAGTTTATGAGGAGTGGATGGCGGGTGGAAATTCCGGCAATATGTATTAGACATTGTCAAAAGCAGACGATACGAACTATTGCTACCATACTAGTACAGTAGAGCACTTCCTCGAATGCAAGCAATCATCTCATGAGAACTGCGTGACCGGTCTCTGGTTGAGAACCCCGTTGACGCGCACATCGACCTTTTCATCATAAAACGCAACATGTCCCTTGATCTCCAAGGTCTCTGTCTTCGGCGTTTTATACCACCATGCCAGACCGCGCTTCTTCTCTCCATTCGGAAGCTTCACAAAATAATAGCTCGCCTCGCCCTAGTACATCATCAGCAAGAATGCGCCGAGGGTCCACATGCAATACACAATGAAATGAAACAGGGACAAACCTTATAAGGGCAATAAGACCTCGTCTCCGTATCATCCTCCAGCAAATCTAACCGCACATCGGTATGCGGGATGTAAAATCTCAGCGGTAAGCCGGTCTCATACAACAGTACGGGCCGAGTCGTACTAGCGACTTCCACGCCATCGATTTCGATCTGCACCTTTTTCGAGGATTGCAGCGTGATGATTCGTTTGTACGGATCTCTCGGATGCCCAAATATGCGCTCGTCCTCTTCGAAGACCGCGTCCACTTTGGTGGGATCAATTTTGGCGTAGCCGTTGAGATCCGCGGCCTTTGCGACTGTTACTGCCGCTGCGGAAGTCTTCCCATCGACGAGTAGATCGTAGATGTCGACTTCGTTGTCGCCGGCTGTTTTGTTGGTGAGATATTCTTGTCGGATGTCGGAAAGCCGGAAGTAGTACACGGGGAAACGATGATGTTCCCATCTAATTGGAGATTTGTCAATATTCGGGCCTTTTCCTGCTCATGGTCGCTTGTTCGAGACTAGCACTTACACCAGTTTAGGTGCATCTGTATCGACGACAACTTTGCTATTGAAGATTGCGCGAACTCGTCGCCACACGTCTTCGGAATAGCCGGCCGGGGGGTATGGAATGGGCATCTTGACAGAAATAAACTAATATTTTCTTTTTCAGATTTTTCTGTCTCGGAATCTCCTAAATCATGCGGGAATGTGCTGCTCTTGGGGGGTGTTGAGGCTGAATTTATACCAACAATAGCGATATAACGATATACGTGCGGGGTATGTCGTCAGTCATCCAAATCCCTAGTTTCTGGTATTCCGCTATACGAGCACGTTTTCCTGGAAATTGTACAACCTGAGGATTAGACAATTTCTTTAGATTCTTACTCAAGAAGCGAGATCGGACTCCGGCTTTTGTTGCCTGTGCGATTTGACGTTGACGTGCTGTAACGCATGCGGTTTGCCGGTTAGAAGCGGATAAGGTTTCCCAATATCGATGCACACTTGATCTTTCGGATGGTAAGTTGAATAGCATGTATCTTGTGGCTATTGTAGGTATTGCGACCAAGTGGCTGTATTGTTTGCCTTCAGGGTTAACTTCATCGGCTGGTTACTCCTGTATATATATAAAGTTGATTCGGATGTTGTTTTCTTGCAGTTTAGGCCAGAAAATGTCTGGGGCAGCTTTTATCTTCGCTTTAATGAATTTTCGCAAATAACACAGCGTCCTCAGTAACTAATGTTGAGAACAACGCCGGCACAATTGACCCTTGAGGTCATCATGATAGACTTTGCCTCCACCATTGGAAACTATGCCCTAGGCAGGGGATCAACAGGTGAAATCAAAATGAACACGTTATATCGCATAATCAATATCTATTATAACTTCAAAGCATTAATGCTAAACTTGATGCATTCATGCATTCATGAAATACATCCACGTCTTCCTCTCAATGACACATCTATTAACCTCCCTGGGCACCCTCGCCACAGCCCAAATATACAACACCAGCGCAACACTCATCCCCTGGCAACCGAAAAACACCTCCAACGTCGGCCAAAGCACAATCGTGAACGGCACCTACTACCTCGCCGACCAAACCAACGCCCTCATCCATGTCATCGATCTCGCCTCCTTGCACCAAAACACCACTATCAAAGGGTTCAGCGGTATACCAACAAGCAAAGGCAAAGGAAGCCCCGGCAGCCCTTCGCCCTCTAAACGGTTACCGGGCACAGCAGGGCCCAATGGCATTATTGTCCTACCCGATCGAAATGAGATGTATGTCGGCGATGGCGGTGGGACTATAAAAGTGATCGATCTGCATAACAACAGCGTCATCGGCAATATCTCGACTGGCGGTCAGCGGCGCGCAGGTACAATGGCATATAGTCCGCGATCAGGTCTCGTGCTCGCCGTCAACCCGCTCGAATTCCCGCGACAAATCCCATTCATTGCAGTCATTGATGTCGCCTCGCGCCGTGTTTTGGGGAATGTGTCGCTGGCGAACGACGCAAGCTTCATCGGACAGCCAGCCTGGGACAACGTGACGGACAAATTCTACGTACCCATACGCGCAACCATGGCAAGTCCCGGCGGCGAAATCAATGAAATCGACGCTGCATCTTTCAACGTCACCAACATCACCCGAGTGAGCAATTGTTATCCCACAAGCATCACGTTTGGGCCCGCACAGCACCTCTTCGTCGGCTGTAATCGGGACCAGATTCCTACCTATGGGTACGGATTCAGTCTTGTGCTAGACATGGCGGCCAACGGGACGATGGTAGGGAAAATCAGCGATGTCTCTGGCGTTGGCCAGGTTGTTTATAGTCCGTCTACGAATCTGTATTATGCAGCTACGTACCATGACTTGGCCACTACCACTCTTACAGATCAGAGTGATGGGAGCGATGGTGCGAACAAATCCCGTATACCGGAAGTTGCCATTATAGATGCCAAAGCAAATACATTGCTGCAGACTATTCCCACGGATAATTTGACCGCGCAGACGGTGGCTGTGGATCTACAGACGAATCGGATGGTTGTGCCGCTGGAGAAAAGGGGCATTGTGGTGTACAATGTTGAAGGCAATTCGACGCTTCCAAGCAATGTCACTAGTAGGGAAATTGCCGATGTCACTGCACTAGGAGTGGGATCTTGTACGGCGTTGAATGTGTATTTGACGGTTTCAATTGCGGTATTCTGGGCGTGCTGCTTGGTAGTTGGTTGATTGTCGTGAGTCAGGCAATCAGACCTGCTTGAGGTCGAGTCTGTTCTTTCAATTCAACATCTTCATTGGATATGCCCTTCATACAGGTATCACGCAACTTGATCCGATTTTCCGTAATCCATACTAGACCCATTGCATACATATCGTACGTACGATCGTATTGTCCAACCTTACATACCTACACAACCACATACTGCTCCTCTGGTATGTGGATAGTACGCATGCACGGATATGACTATGCATGATCCGGTCCACGACGGCACTGCAGGTGTCAGTCCGTCCACACATTCCATTCATGCACGCTAAGAGGAGTGGCCAATTAGTAGTGATCACGAGGCTTCTGCCTTCGAATTGAGGGACATTCTTGTAGAAAAAGGAAAGAAAAACGACCCATCCTGCGGCGTAGGTAGTAGGCACCTTACATCTAGAAGCATCACTATGAGAATAAACAAATAGAAGCAGCCCCTCGTATGTGGTATCATACCTAGATGAGCAGATTATCTTGGAAACTAGCCAAGGGTACGGATATAGGTTTATATATCCATAAATTTGGAATTTAGTTTATTAGGGTTAAAGCCTATAGTTAACCGCATGCCATGCATGAACCCCTGCCGATCAATATGGCCTGGCCCGCCAAGTCTGAGCAAGATTGAAAAAAGTGAGGCTACGACAATGCACGAGTCAGTTGTGCAGTCTGCATGACTAATTACTTAGATTGGTAATAGGTGCTCCGTAGTATGCAGACACCTTAGTAAGTTTACAGGCCACGGAAAGCCGTTTTCGGAAGTATGGGGGTGGTCCGGGGAGGAGCATAGCATCCCCCTCAAAAAGGAAAGAAAAGAAAAGAAAAGAACAAGAATTCGGTTAGTCGTGTAACCCTAGATTAGGCTCGACGTACATACATACTAGTATGTACTATTATTATATGCATGATGGTTGGGGCGGGGGCCAGGAGCAAGGTTACACTCAGATGCGTACACGTCGATCCACGATAGCCTGTGGGTATTGGTGCAGATCTCGGAGATAATAATATTTCGTTTTGGGATGTGCCAGTGCCACTGACTGTGCGCTGTACGTACAGTATGTTGGTGGTATGTAGGACGGACGATGTGGTGCTACGTCGGTATTCAAGTTACAGGCCGGTATGTGAGCTGAGTGGTTGTTACGATCATGGATTGGATGGATGAAAAAAAGGAGAAAAGGCTGCCCTTTGTTATAGTAAAATTAATCGAATCTAATAATAATTCGCCAAAAAACAAAAACACACCCCCAATAAAACTATTGAGTCAGCCTCCCGAGACAAGAGAAAAGAGATATGGACTGTCTGCTCGAGACACAAGAAGTAATAAAACAACGAAGACCAAATAGTAGTCAGAATGAAGAGTAGAACAATGAAAATGATGCAGATGTCAATATCGATGTCGTGCCGTCGTCAAAAAGAATGATTCACCAAGAGGGACGCGTGGTATCTGTCTAAATTCAAAGATGGAAAGAAAAAAAAAAGAGAGGAAGATTAAACATCCAAAAGACAGACATTGTGTCAGTCAACAGTTAAAAAAACATGGCTATCGCAGCGTAATGCATGCCGACAAGGGCTGGAATAGATATATGACTGTGTACAACCGGTACGAATACTGGTCACTCTTGACGTTACGAAAGGCAAATAGCCGGAAAATAATGGTCAGTGCCAGCGCACCGATAACAGAGGAGAGCGCAATAGTAGACCAGTCAAGGCGGTATTCCAGAATGCGGTATCGGATGAGCAAGAACTGGGAAATGAAAACACCAAGTGAGATGTATATTCGGCCTGGTGATTACAAGTTAGACGGTATTTCCAACAAAGAGAGAGAGAGAGAGAGAATAAGTGGAGAACGTACAAGGCAGGTCACCCATGAGAATCGGGGTGGTAAGTCTCCCAACAGCCAGGTCACCGGGAACGTCACGCAGATCTTGTAATGGGATGGGGAATAAGGTATAAAGAGCGATGATTTTGATCCAGTTCCAGCCGACGTCGTACGGGGCGCCGCCAATCAACCACGCAGCCGTCAACTGTGCAACGCAGCCCAGGCCAATGCACATGTCCTTGGTTGGGCCAAAATCGCCGAAAGACAAGAAGTTGTGGGCGAAAGCAATGGCAACCCACATGGCGGACCAGATGCCAACACCTAGATAGCAGCCATAAGAGAAGTAGAGAGCGGTCAAAACGCCCCAACGGATACGCGCCGCCTGCAGCGATGTCGCGCCGGCCGCAATGGGCCGGTCAGGCTTGTTGATTTGGTCCTCCTGGACGCCGCAGACCTGGTTGCCCACGACGAAGGAGTAAAGATAGAGTAGTCCCAAGAGCAGTGTCTTGGGGATGACGATAGCCATCTCTTCTACCGGCGCATGTCGGTAGAGTAGAGATGCAGTGGTGAAGATGGGAATGGGAATCATGCCCATTCCCACGTCACGGCGAATAAAGCCATAGCACAAGCGTACCTCGTGTTTGGCAACAGCCCAGATCTTCTCCATTGCAATCCGATGAGGGCTCTGCCTCTGCAATGCTTTCGTCTGTCTTATTGTTGTAGGGATGATAATGAAGACAGAATTCGCCGAAATTCAATAGGTCAACCAAACAGACGGCAAGCGGCGCCTTATCAAAGAATGGGAGTCGGAACAAAGGAACAAAGGAAACTGGCTTTGTTGGGTAGGCCGGTGACAAATATGCTATTTCTCCATATACAGGCGATGTCTCATACGCCTTGCTGGATTTCCCCGTTGGGGTTTTTAGGGCACCTTTTTCTTTTCCGGGGATGCCCTTTTGCCCTTTTCGATTTTTACAGACTGGCCGGTGCGTTTGGCCGTGCTTCGTCTTCCTCGGTGTCTCGCGCAATGAGACCAGTCGACATTTCCTAGGGGTCGCAGCAAGTGGCACTATCTGCGGCACAGCAAAGGCATGCTTGCTGATCGACAGAGGAGACAAGCGGCCTCAATTTATGCGTGACGATATTGTGTTCTGGCGGAGATCCGGGCGAAGAAGCGTCGCAATAAATATTTAAATTTGCTATGTACGGGCCAGCCTGGATCAATGCACCGTAGTGGGGAATCCGGAACGGGTAAACAGGCGCAGCGCCACAGCGAGTCTGTCTTGCTTCTTTGATTTGTATTTGCTTTTGATCCAATGTTAGCGTCGTCCCACCGGTGCCACTGGCTGCGAGGACGACGAAGCCGAGAACCGAGCAGCAATAGAGGGAGTTCCCACGGAGACGAGGCAAGGGTGCTGCACCGAAACGGCAGCAGTGTCAATGGCTCCGGATGGGAGCAGCAGAAGCATTAACTGTGCACTCGCATTGCAATCGAATGCTTGAGCACTGCGCAGAGCGGATAAGGGATACCGGCGAGTTGCTGGACGGGGCCCGAGCTAGTAACCATGTGGCGTGTCTGCACGATAGGAAGAGTAAGGAAGTGATACGCAAGTGCTCAAAGTAAAAAGAAATACGCAAATAATAATACTCCATAGCGTAGTAATACGGAGACGGAGGACATCCTAGTAAAACGGGAAAGGACACAGACAAAGCACAGCGGAAGCGAGCTAGAAGAGAGCTAGAAGTTGGTGCTGCTCCCAGCGAGCCAATGACAGGCCGCCGTTGGTCGCTTAGGGCTTACCTCCTTCCACTTTACGGAGTACAGACTCGTCACTCTAGAGAAAGGAGTATGTACATACATAGGCAAATTAAGCTGTTTAGGTACGGAGTATCTGTATACATACGATATCAATACATACTCCGTACGCTTGACAGAAATAGTAAACAGTAATAAGCTGAGTGGGACTGCCAGTTCGCCGTTTCAGGCGATAATATAGTGCTCGTACGTACACATATACTCCGTATACAGTATAATAATAGCACAGCATAAAGATGAAGAAATGTCATGTCAGAACATTATTGTATCGCGGCAGGGGTTGGCATGCATGATCGATCGGCTGATCGGCTGATCGGCGCTTTTCAGCAGCTGCATGATTGCTTCAACGTGCATTTCTAGCCTCACTCTGCAGTGCGTATTGAGGCCAGTGTAAGAGTGTGTAAAATACAGGCCTTTCGCTATGATCGGAGGCTGGAGAGAATAAATTACATACAGTACGACACTCCTTGCGGCCGGCCAATCAGACGCGCGCATTCGCAGGGAACGAACGGGACGGTGGACCGAGGGAAGGAGCGATGCCGCTAGGGGAACGCGCTGGATTAGGAAGGCGCCGCCCACGCTCCTTCCGTGGTTGAGTCCCGTTGAGTGGCCGGCCCGGAAGGCGGAAAAGCCTGGTTCCGAGGGAGTACTTCCTCTTTTCGACCAAAGCCCTAACTGTAAAATATCCGACCACGTCAGTGCAGTCAGTGCACGACACGACGTGTATAGTTATCGTTTATCTGTCAGTGACTCAGTGGTACGCCCCAAAACCTAATCTCTTTGTTCATCGATACAGCGTGGCGGAGGAATAAAGAAATGCTATTAATATGACGCCTACTGCGACATTTGACTGCCAATAACTGACGCAATATTGACACAGATAATATATGACAACCTGGGGTAAGATCTGAAAACAGACAGCCTGGCTCACTCGCGATCGATGCAAAGAACGATGCGGAACCAGATCCATCCATTGGCTTGAGGCTTCCATCTGTACAACTCCATGACTCGTCATGACTCGAGGAAAGAGGACAGACATCACATTTCATTATCCGCATCAATGGTCAACGCGTTATCCCACTGTTTCAGAAACAAGTCCAACTCCACGCTCCCTGCAAACGGCTCTTTGCCCTTCCCAGCCGCAGCACCGTGGCTGGCGCCACCACTGCCATTGCTACTGCTTGCCGCAATAGACCGCAATGAAAGCGCAAAATTCGGGTAGGAGCTGCTAAACTTGACCACGCCCCCCGTGCGGTGCCATTCTCTCTCAAACTCCTGAAAGACCTGTCGGATCTCTTCGGGCAGCTCGATCTTTTGCTGCCTTGCCGTCAGCTGCACTAGCCGTAGCATCCCGCGCGCGAGCTGGAACCGACGGGCCATGCCGCGTGCCACGACCGAGACATCGATAAACGCCTGTCTGCTGCTGGGCGAATGCAGGTCTTCAAGTAGCGTAAACAGACAGACCGTCAGTAGCTGCATGTATTCGAGGGGTATGTGTTCGAAGCGTCGCCATTTGGCCCGGTGTGCGTGGATCAAATCGCGCACTGCCAGTGCCGAGGAGATGCAGTGTTGATGCGCCGCCGACGAAACGCTTTCCGGCGCCGACGGCTGCACTTTGAGATAACTGAATATCGTTATCATATAGACATGGTAGCACAGACTGTTAGATTTTCCCATCGACCCGGATGGGTCGAAGTAGATGATTAGAAACGTAGTCGAGATAATAATAGGTATGTGGGTATGTAGTATACGCACTGAAGTTCTATCACACCCGGTGTCCAACTTTGCCCTTGTTCAACACACACCGGTAAATGGTGATTCCAAGTCGAGAATCTGTCATAGAACGAGTTGATCACCTTCTCGATCTCGAGATATGAGCGCGAATTATGTCCATGCCCTTCCTGTCCAGCGGGGCAGCAGAATTGGATAACGTCGTAGACGATCAGATGCAAATCAAACATCTGATTCCGAACACAGTTAAGATGTGATGGCACAGGGGCAGTCCGATATGGGTAGGTCATCCAGGTTTCCGAGGCATCGTGAACGGGTAGGTGTACTCGTTCTGGCAATCTTATTTGGACTGGGGTTTGTAGCGCGAGACCTGCATGTCTGATTTTGCACCGTGTTAGCAGACTGAATACCGAATGATGCGATTAGAAGTAGTAGCCAGCGAAATGAAAAGCATACATATGAAAAAAGAACAGCCCACGGACGCAGAGTCCTATCGACCGCTCCATGTCGTCCGCCTGCGATCCCGCCTGGGCAATGAACTGGTCAACGCGTGCCACCAGACCGCGTACTGAATTCATTGCCTGAGACATGTAAATATGGCCGACCCGGTCTTTTCCCATAAGACATGTACTGTTAGACCAAATGGTTAGCATACACCTCATTTGCTAGGAACAGACAACATTACACGATAAAATGGACGCCCAGTCCCTGTACGGTTGTCAAGTCGATCCTCCCTTCCATTTCGTCTAGGTGTCTCTTGGCTTCATTGTAGAAATGCTGCCCCCGCGACGAAAGGACATCTGGGTTGACGAATGCCTCGGGATAGCTCGAATATAACTGGCCGTTTGTCAGCAGGACTCAACAACAATGCATTCCGATATTATATAATGAGTACTGACACAAGCCTCTGATAGGATAGTGTTAACAAGAAAAGGAGAGCAGAACGGGGAATTGACGTCTCCGGATTGCATTGCCCTAATAAATAGATCCTTGTCAATCCAGTGACTGCAGATATGATCCCACGTAAGCCACAGGGATATCAGATGTGACACAAAAGCGTCGTCGGTAGTGACCTCTGTCCAGGGTTTCGCAGGCAACTCATAGAGAGGGATCTCAGTCAACCTGTCAATGTCCATGATCGTGCGGTTCGAATTTGATTCGGAAGCTCGGAATAGTTGCACTCCCAGCTGACTGGACGCGAACGGAGATGCCGCAGACGTTGACATCAAGGCCGACACTGGTATAGGTGCAGATGCTGCTCCGGTGGACAATCGTTCCATACGGTTAGTAACGGCGAGGCGAATCTCATCAAGCGACGCATTGCTGCGAATCAGGTTGAGCAGCTGCATGGTGTGATAGTCGTCATCTCGAAGCGCTTCCACCAGACCGAGCAGCAGGTGTCGGTCCTGCTCCAAGTCCTCGACCTTGCGTTTCAGCGCAAACCTCCGCCGTCCATCAGTCTCGTCGTTGATCTCGCAATATAATGAATTCTCATGGCAGTTTTTACATGGATTCGAGCCGATGCACTATACTTTGCGAAAAATGCCAACAAAGAAACAACAGAGCAGCAGGATTTGATTAGTCAACAGGGCCAGCCAGGCATAAGAGCATAAACCAACGCTTTCAAAAATGCATTCCCAACCTTGATTTTGCGCTTTTGGCACTCGTTGCAAGCGCGCGAGGCATTCTTTGGCCGCACCCGGCGCGGTAGCACGGATTGACTCCGTTCGCCTTCCGGGATGGTATTCCACGGCGCGGGCACCAGGTGGTGTAGTTTCGATCTGTCGTTGGACATATTCTACGGCATGGAAGGGTGATCACAACTGTGTATGTCAATTGTAATCACCTGTTCCTCGGTGAGGATGTCTGGATATCGAGTTAGTGCTTTGATCTTGAAATGCTCCGACAGTGTCTGCAGTATGCATAATAAACGGACACCCGCGAAATTCTAGGACATAACTCAACAGGCAGAAAATCCGAATTATGCCACGAGACAAACAGTCTGGGTGTCTCAGTACCTTGTAGATGAACAATCTTGCGTTGTTCCGTCAGTGTCGTGGCCAAGAATGACAAATAAATTAGAGTCGCACGCTAATCGAGAGCTTAATTCGATCCCAGCCCACACAAAAAAAAAAGACAGTTGTGTATGCCTGGCACTAGCCGCGTTTCATCAGTCTCCTTGATTAAGAAATGCACGCATTCATGCTCTTTTGGTGGGCAACAGGTCTACGATTGTTCTGTGCCTAAAGCTAGAGTATGCCCTAGACCCGATTCCACCGTCAATGCATACCAAGCACCTAGCGACCCTGTTTGGCGCAAATGAGATTAGTCCGCGTCGCGTCCGCTAATTATGGAGCGTTGGAGATATGCACACTATTTCCGACGCGGCTTGTGAGAGGAAGGGGACGACAGACACGGAATCATTTATTTTGAAAGACGATGCGTCGAAAAGAGGGGTGAGCGACAGCATAGGATAGTGCTTATCCGTAATAGTATCGTGATCCACCCGCCTAGGAACGGTTCCTAGGTCCCGAAAGGGAGAGTCAAAACTGGATTCTTGCCTTGGCCCGCGCTCTATGGAGCACGCGGAAAGGCTTTTTGATTGGACTGGGATTCTGTGCTCAAGGTGATTTTCCACAGTCCATTCTTGTTTCTGCATTCAAATCACGGAAATACGTACTCTTCGTATAGCCTCCCACTCGGTGCGAAAAAAGGCAGCAGGGAGCAGGAGGGGGAGCGGGGAGAGCATTTGCCATTAGGAGCTTGGAGCACCTCAACTTTGAAGGGAACTGTAACATTATTCGTAGCCAAGCTCCATGATCCATGCTCCGGAGTAGACGGAATACCAAATAGGTAATCACCTACCTTAATCATTGATGCAAAGCGACACTAGGCTATTTAATATTCGCTATCGGACTAAAGTTTCTCACCGGCTCCTTTTCATAGATGCTCCTGAGATGTCAACCACGATGGCGTCAAGGCCGCCTACGTGCATATGATATGCTATTTAATTTAGTCCTGTATGCACCGCTGTCCTAGTCAGTCGCCCTAGATCTCACGCGAGAAAGAAAGAAACGTGCCACTTGTAGTACAGTCAACAAGAGAAATGTGGTCTGGTCAAGACGGGCTACGCAACAGTTTACAGGTATGAAAATCCCAGACTGCGAAATTGGCAGTTGGGACGCAATGCATTGCTGGCTTGTTGTTCCGGCCAATCAGAGGCTGTGCCGGGAAATCGGAAGAATTCCGAAGCGAGCTGTCAGGTCCTTTTCGCACACGTCTGTTTCTGGATTCCGATTGTTTGAAGATTGAAATGAGTACGTAGTAGTTACTATTTTAAACGTATGATTAAACCCTTGTCTCGCGCAGTCAGCTGATCCCAAGGGGTTATCTTCGAGATCGAAGGGATGAAAGAGCTCCACCCGGGACGGGCCGGCAGCCTTCATGTATGACACTCTATCTACGTAGATAGTATGTTGTTTCAACGCGCTTCCAAGGTTGCGTACTTACTACGCGTTCCTTGTCTTGACCAAAGCCGTGGCCGCTTTCAAGATTGATGTTATCTACAGGCAGATGTTCATGTCCTGTCGGCGCAAAGACTCGACAACAGGGTCCACACCAACATGGAACTTGCTGTGTAGCTAGTCATCGATTCCATGCACGCCAAAGCTGCCCTAAAATGCGGCCTGCAGACTGTCAGCCCATTCATGTAAGCAACAAGCCATGTCGATCATGATTTTGCGATCAGATCGTTGTACGTATCAGTTCGTTATCTCCACGCTAGCCTCACAACGGGCATGTCATCCTACCGCGTACATGGTCCTACATAACACTGCATACTTGCATCGCCGATTTGCATATCGCACTATGTGCATTGCTGGGTCCTGTCTCATTTTGTGGTAATTCCTTTTATGGAAATGTGTACCGCATCATGTCATGTCCCTGTGTATTGTAGCACAGCGAGAGGAGTCACGTGATTCTCTGCGCACATTTTTACATTGGCCGACCTATCGACTGATAATATAAATTATGGATCTCAACGTCCTCTAATTGTCCCTCGAGCTTCACCGTCATATGTATTCATCTCGATTCGGATAAGCAATAATCCGCAGCAAGGGAGTAAGTGAGTGGCGCCGTGTAACCACAGATGGCGACATTTCTGACAATCCGTGACATCACAGAGAGCGAGAATTAGCAACAGGCAACTATAATACCTCCTGCTCTGCAGTCTGCTGCTGCACGAAGCTGGGGAGAGAAGTAAAGCAATGCCTTGTACCGATTACCTCAGCAATACATCGACCAATCACGACTGGCAATTACCACAAGGCTGCAAAGCGCGCTGCGTCATGCTGCGATGGCAATACAGCGTGATTGGAGAGGGAATACATTGCGGTCTGCCTGAGTAAGAGCGGAGTTGGCCACCATTGGCTTGGAGAGTGACTTATTACCATATACAAATGTCATAAATCCAGTCACTCGGCATATGGCAAAAGCGTCTACCTAGTCTACGCCCCCTTGGCAGACATACTGTACGACAGAGCAGCGCATTTCGTATACAAATTCAGGGTGTTGTTGCATCAGCGGCAAAGAAATGTCGGGAAACTTGGTTCAGCAGACCTTGGCCTTTGGCTGGTTGGATGGGACACGGAATTCATGTCCATATAAATGACACAAAAATCCCACCGTCTCCTTGCGCATTTCCTACATCCTCCAGGCATACAACACTCTCGTGGAAACTGCAGCTAGTGCGTTGGCTTGGTTGCTTTGAATATAGAACATCAGATCCACAATCATGAAGGCCACGCTACTGTCTCTGCTGGCGTCCATGCCAAGTGCCATTATGGCTCAAAATCTGACTCAACTTTTGTCCAGCACAAGCCAGCTGTCGAGTCTCAATACACTATTGTCTAGTTATCCTCAAATTTTACATTCTCTCGGTAATGTCACAAACGTTACTGTTCTGGCGCCCTCAAACAGAGCATTATTGAACATTACCGACAGCAGAGGGCTGGAAGCGTTGGCGTCGACTAACAACCGATCTGTCGTCGACCTTCTCAGCTACCATATCCTTCAGGGTGAATACTATGCAGAAAACATCACCCAGACGCCTACTTTCATCCCGACTTATTTGAACGATTCGGCGGTGACCAACGTTACTGGTGGCCAAGTCGTTGAGGCAATCAAACAAGATAACGATACATACTTTTTCTCGGGCTTGTTCTCAAATTCTACAGTAATTCAGCCGGTAAGATGCCGTTCCATTTCCCTCCCCCGCTACTCTAAATGTGCTGACATGCATAAAGAATCTCAATTTCACCGGTGGCGTAGTGCACATTATTGACAACGTCCTTTCTATCCCATCGAACATAACCTACTCCGCCGCAACAGCCGGTCTGAGCGCTGTAGCAGGTGCTCTGCGTACAGATAATTTGACCGAAAGTGTGGATACCACTCCAAACGTAACCGTTTTCGCTCCAGAGAATTCTGCTTTCCAGGCCATTGGTTCTGCTCTTGGTAACTTTACCACCGATGAGCTTATCGGTGTCCTTGACTATCATGTTATTTACGGGAAAACTGCCTATTCGACAGACCTGAAAAACGGTACTCAATTGACCGCTGTAGATGGCCGGAACCTGACTGTGCGCGTGGAGAACGGATCGATTTTTGTCGATTCAGCCAGAGTGACCAGACCAAATCTGCTTGTCGCAAACGGTGTGCTACATGTCATTGACAAGTATGTCTTCCAATCCTTTTCAATGTTCTATGAATTGAGCCAACCGAACTAATCTGTTATAGTGTTCTCAACCCGAACAACACCTCTGCGGCTCCTAACGCAACCGCCAGTTCTCAAGTGCCAGCCTTCTCCGGCGCATCTTCTGCAAGCTCCATTCCATTCACAAGCGGAATAACGGCCCGTCCTACGGCTACTGAAAGTGGCGCTGGTGCTGGTGCTCAAGTGACTGGAACTTCTACCGCTTCTGGCACCAAGACATCTGCTGCTGCTGCAGTGCCCATGCAGACTGGCGGTATCGGTGCTGCCCTGGCTGTCGGTGCCGGTGCTGCGTTGTTGAATGCTGATGTGTTCTAGGTTCGTGGATGACAAGTGCAATCATTTAATTACCCGAAACAATTCTTAGCAGAAGCATTAACGGCTTTTAGTTGCTTATAAAGGTAAACATGCCGCTTTTGATGCTATGATTAGTTCTATCCGTGGATGCTATTTCACATCTAATATTTACTTCTGATTACTACATCTCTATCTATGTGGAATGATTGACGAATATATGATTATTCTTTTACTGCTGTGAAGTGATTTTGGTAGATCAAATGTTTCGGCCCTGTTGAGAATTTTGCGACTTAAAAGCTCAATTTCATCCGAAATTTATTTCTTTATAATGATATTGATACCTGCTGGGTATGAAATTGACGTTATTCGTCTACCTAAGTACTCTCTAGAAACGAGCCCGACGACGACTACGCGAGGAATATCGCCACCGAAGTCATAAAACCAATGGTGACAAGACTGGCCTGCCTATGTAGGTGACTTTCTTTTCATCGTTATCTGGGTGACTAATTTTGGTATAAGAAAACCCCTGTAAAGAACTCATGCCAAGTTTCTCAGGTAATGCGCGGTCTAGACTCTCGAAGCCATAGACATGAGTCCTAGATCACAATGGTCTTGTTCATATTTGGTGCGATTCTATCTATCCATGAGCTCAAGGTCCTAAACGAAGATATCTAGCGATTACAAGCAGGAATTTAATTCCGGCCCATACTTGAGCCCTACCTAGGTAAGAGGACATCTGAAGGAACAATTTTCCATGCATAACTCAGGGAACATGAGAATATCTAGCCACACAGGTCATTGGTCCACCATGCAACTTGCTATAAGTCTGACTAAATCACTCTAGCCAATACAACTATTCAGCGATGACAAAACTGAGTCGATATATCCCGACAATTACTTTGTCAGCGAAAAGCTCAGTTATTGGGAGCTCAGGACTTCCAATGGTGATATACCTTTCAATGATGTAACTGTTCTATCTAGGTAGCTATTGGATCAAAAAGGGGCTGCCTTGCAAGATATAAAATCGACTGGGTATCCTTTACAGTTCCAGATTATATGTGTTAGTGTTACATGGAACATCCCATGTATCCCACAACGCTCTTCAAAGTCATTCTTTGGTTACACGGTGGTCGTTGAAATACCATGTATGTTACTCAGACAGCTCAGATCCAGTGAGCTCTGCCTTACATGCTCATTCCCGAAAATAGTCTCAGTCGTTGATGATGACTTCAAACATTGAGCCAGGAACCAGGAATACACGTCACCGTCTTGCATATAAAAGGATAGATATGGCTTCAAAGGCTACTGGTGATCTTGCATTTCGAAAGTATCAGATTTCGAAGAAATTAAAGCATATTTATTGACAACTATATCATTACAACATCTCTGAATCCATATGTGAGTGAAATTCAGAACTCCGCACTTCAATAATAAATATTGACGTTCTGTTCGCTAATTTATTTTTCCATATCTTTAATAGGAGCAGGATGTCTGAGGGACACAAGAGCAAAAAACAAAAGACATCTGGATCAAATGTGGAAGGGAAGTATATGAACTTTCATGTACGGATATAGTAGAAGTCAACTAACAATATGACAGAAGCTGTAGCTGGAGAAACCCCGCTTAAGTCATATGGGGAACTTAAGAAAGACGTCAAGAAAATCCGTAGGGATATTGATGAAACCCGGGGAATGATTGATGATTCAGCAAGAATGCTCACAACCCGCATAAAACTTGACTTTACTAAAGAGAAGACGCCCGATGAGAAAGAACCAGAGCGGACAAAATAGAACATGAGTGCCACCTGGACACACAAGAAGAGAATCGGTACTGTTCACTATCAACTGGTTCTATGTGTCGACCAGCTCTCTTTCTCGATATTGAGGTTTCTACTTTGATAGATGGATGCATCCATGTCTGAGGTACCCACTAGCCACCTAGACTATGATGGTTGGATGGGCATTCAATCATTAACACTTACATTTACATTTTTTATTTCTAATATATTAATTCTTAAACCCAATGACTGCCTAACTTACAATGTTTTTGCCTAATACGACAGAAAGTGCACTAACCTTCAAAGAGACCGCTGAGACTTACTGATAGATTAGGTATATAAGTGAATGATCATCTGACATCTACACTAGTTCAACTATACCTAGGTATGCTGGTACCTCAGTAGGGATAATGGGCTAGGAATCCGTACCTTGTCTTCTCATTGCAACGACAACTACCTGGGTAGGCCGAAATGGAAGAGGAATGATAAGATTGAGCAGTGGGAAGGACTAAATGCCCGTCATCAAAAATTATCTAATACAAAAATAGCGCAAAGTAATAATAACGCCAAGGTCTATACTGCTACCATGCTGATGTGAGGCGCTGGACTTTAACGTACGAGGAAGCGCCGACAACCTATAAGCAACCTGGACCTCTGACAGCCGTATGGACTCGACGGTACCTAAAAGTTCTCCCCTCGTGTCTCTTGTAGGGATAAATTTGCCACGTGCTGCAAGTGATGTTACGCACTTCCTAACTAGATAAAATTGATAACGACGCCCAGACATCTAGTTTTCAGCCAATCTACATATTGCTCCCACATGTTACCTGCCTAGGTAACCATCGTAAATATCGGAAGTACAGATATAGTCAGTGAGGACCAAGGGCTTGGATGAATACACCCTGCCGCACCCACGATTCTATCACAGCCCTACTGGGTAGATGGGCCCTGGGGCGACAAAATATTAATTATGGTGGATTTCTGGAATCCTACTTAAAAAATAGAGGCAGATAGATAGTTACGTAACCCAATAACGATTCAACGAAAAATTTGATTAACATACAACTTGCAAGGATAGTAGGATACCCGCTCAGAGCCGTCGACATGTAACCCGGGGGCCATTCCCTGATGTTGGAATTAAGAAACCCACTAACTAAGTACTAAGTATGTCGATCCAGGAACAACAAGTGTCATCGAGGCTCTAGATCAGATAGGGCCAACATATTCCCCGGGTTCACACTTATGTATGCACCGAATTGCTAAAATAGTGAATCGTTAGGAACAACAATTCCGCTTCCACGGAAAACATTGGTCACAACCACACAACACATAAGGGGTTGAATACTACCATCAGTTATTATTGTCAGATTTTAAACTGGTTTAAGCGGATGAAACCAAAATCGAAACTGTAAATTTTAGGGAAACTTTAGGTGCCTTCGATGCCCCTGACAGTCAGCATTACCTGGGGGCCAGATAGATGTAACCATAGATTAGTCAATGAAAAGTATCACAGTTTGTTGGCAAAGGTGTACGTACGTACTTTAGTTCACCTACAAGGAGCTCAAGAATAAAAGGGACCTCTTTTCCCAGGTTTGTGATCTCGTTACTACATCCTGTCGCTCAGCAAAAAGCTATATAACTGCAATACCTCTCCATCCTTCACTTCGTTCCTCCATCGTTTACCAGACGGAAAACACAAAACAACAAAGCAAAATGAAGTTCACCACTGCTGCCGCCGCCGCTTCGGCCGTTCTCTTGAGCTCTCAAGCTTCCGCTCTCTCGATGAAGCGTACTATCCCTTCCTCATACTACTCCGACCAAGAGATTACCGGCTCCATCTACTCGTTCGACACCGACGCCGCGTGCAACGAGATCTTCTACACAGCTGGTAGCTGCGGTCTGTCTACCTACTTCACTTCCACCGTTCCTAGCGCCACTACCTACAACCTGGTTGCGATGGCCTCTGCCGTCATGGAGCAGTTCGGTTCCGCCCAGAACAACGAACTCTGCGGTCTGACCATTGACATCACCGGACCTAACGGCGTTACCGAGCAGGCTGTTATTGCTGACACCGCCGGTGCTGATATCATCGACATGTGCCTTGGCCTGTGGGAGGACTTCGGTGGCGTTGACGGCGACGGAACTCAGATGACTGGTACTGAATGGAAGCTTGTTCAGTAAGTATCTTCACTAAGATATTTTGGTGAAAACATTTTGGTGGTGCCATAAATTGGGGAATCAATTGAGAATACCTACTTGGAACTCAAGAACGCGTCGAGGGGATTATGTATATATTTATAGTTCTCTGTTGTATATAGTACCTAGGCATGTAAATAAATTTCGAAAGCCTTGGAAATATTGAAATTCTCTGGAATTATTTCAGTGTTTTGTCCAGTACACGTTCGTATAATTGGCAATTCCTACTCGCTGCGTTTGCGCGTGGACCTTCTAATAGCTGGATGCTTGCCGCGGCACTGGGTCCTATTCAACTCCATCATTTATAATGTCAGGTCAGCAACACTAACATCCAATAAATACTAAACAGCTACTCGACTAGTTAGTATATTAGAAACTAAACTAGTAGGTTGGCCATACTGACCTCCAGGGCTAGAAATAATATTCAGGGATCGCTGATTCCCTACCACGGCAGTAGGCCCTAGGCATGTATCGTATCACCAGGAGTTGCAACATCCATGGATATACCCGAATAGGCTACCTAGATATATTTTAGACTCCCCCGCTTGGTTTGACATTTTGAGCAATTCCAGCCGATACCTCTCACCTTGTCACGTCATCACATTGTTTCTTACTTCTTATGGAGTACGTACACGAGGAAACAATTTGTGGTTTCAGCTAGCTGACTTTGCAGTCAGTCAGCTAAGTGTGTATTGGTAGGAATCAGCATAACGGCTTGAAACTCCATGATTTTAGCCTCTTAGTGTGATAAAACAAACACGTATAGGACCGGATGAAGGAACCGCTAAGTCTTATTCGGTATTATTTCGGTGTTGCACTGGGAAGAAATACCAGAAGATTCGGGCTCTGGTGTACGTATTACTTTACTGGCGAGCGCTTCAACAAAATTTCGTTTCGATTTTACCAGGATGCTAGAGTGTTCGTTCATGAAAACATGGATATATGTACTCAACACTTTCTTGGTCGAACCTTGGAAGTGAACGCAAAAATGTCGTAAGACAATAATATCTCTTTTAAGTATCATATCCTCATCCCCGACTACTCTAATCATATTGTACACATTGATCACCAGGACAACGATGTACCGTTCTAAATTAAACCATGTTCATGAAAGCGCAGTGGACAGAATATTTGAACAGGGCATTTATGGATAGACCCTTCCTCCTCGCCAAAATGGACACCCCACCCTAAAAATACCAGCTCATTTTTTGGTACTTTAATTCTCAGGATCCATTTTCGGTTTTTGTGATTGAGCCTCCTCTGGAGCGGGTTCGCGTTCTGATAGCTCGGTTCCTTCGAGCAAGTTGCGTCCATCCCTGGAAAGAAAATGCTGTCAGCCATATATATACGATTTAGTCGCATGACAAAGACGATGGAACCATACCCGAGTTTCTTGTTTGGCATGAAGAAAGTAATGATAAGAACAGGCGCAGAAAGTGCCAAAGCAGCAATAGTAATATATCTGTTACAGTTGTGTTAGTTAAATAAACGACTCTTGGGACACTATCAACTGTTCGTAGTCAAAAAAATCAGAGATGAGAATCTTACCCCATAACATCCGAGTACTATAACAGGAGAGAACGTCAGTATTGTCTTAATTCATTCGAGAGAAGGGGTTTCATACAGCTTCATTCACGGCTGTTCTTTCAGGAGTGCCCCACTCAGGCAAGACACCCGTGATAGAGTTGAATAGAGTATTAATCTCTGTTTGATTCGTCGTATCAAGTCGGAATGCTAGACGTTCACGGAGAGTGTCCGTATATATTCCACCTGCAATTGCCGAGCCTATACCATCACCGAGGTATGCACTTAGACTGATCAGTGCAGTGACTTGGGCCAACTCAGCGTGAGGCACAACAATCTGCGCAGCGACGATCATGATAGTCTCGATAATACCACTGCCTAGACCCTGGATAATTTGGACAATAAATAGCTCAGCCGTGGAGCTGTCATTTGTTCGCAGACGAATCATAACACCATATCCTATCATACGGATTGTGGCTCCTGCAACAAGAAGCCACTTGTACGAACGGGTCTTGTACATGACGAGACCAACTGTCATGCCAGTTAATGACTGCATGACTCCGTTTGTGTAAGCAAGGTAAATTCCTGTTCGCGCAGAATAATTGTGTGCAACTAGAGACCAGGCATATAGATATGTGTGTGTGGCCCCGAAGCCCATGTTATCTAAAATGCCGAGGCAAAAGCTCACCACAATAGACATGTTTGTGAAGTATCGTACCGGCACGACGGGGTGTTTGGCAATGTATCTCTCGTATGGGTACAAAGCGATGAGCGCGACGCATCCCAGGGCAATGAGCACGTCTATCCAGGCTGTGTGCCATTTGCTGGTAGTCGTAGCAGCGAGAGTTATGGGTAGCAATAGCATAGCAAAGCCACCGCCGAGAAGGAAAACGCCGCCTATATCAATACGTGAGAAGAACTGGAATATACCAAGCTTCTCTGCATAGACAATGCCGGCTTTTTTGGCACGGTGTTGAAACACCAAAAGTGTGATAATTATAAAACTGGCGGTAAAGGGCATGAGAATGGCATACATGCCGATACCCCAGCGCCACCCAATGCCGTCCACGACACTGTCGACAATTTGGGCTCCTATCCATGGTGCGATCAAGAAAGGGAGATAGATGATGTTGTAGGAAAATCCTCTCCAACGCATACTGGACAAATCGGATACCATGACCGAATCCAGCATGGACGTGCCTCCTTGTCCGAGGGCATAGAAGATATAACCACCCGCATAGGTGTTGAATGTGCTGGAAGAAGCGCAAAGAATATAACCCAGGACATAGCAGCTAATGGTGAAGATATAAGCCTCGGCTCGTCCAACGACGTCGGAGATCTTGGCAACAGGTGGTTTCACGATAGCTAAAACGATGCTTGCTGCTGTTGCCACAGTGCTGACCTTGGAAAGTTCATTGAATGAAGAAGAGGCGTATGTCATATAAGATGATGTGGTTACATTGTCGAGTTCACTGGACGTTATCAACTATTAGACTAGCTGCTCCATGTAGGAGTGAAACAGTTTATAGCTTACAATATGATCATCATCATAGCCAATCTGGTTTTTTTGGTTAGTATCATGACGACCAAGTGAAAATGTCCAATTTTATTTTCGGGGAACTCACCCAGCGTAGAGAAAATATTTACCAGTGCGACCCCATACAGCCTGGGCGGCTTCGAGTTTCGCGATACCTGCCACCTCCAGCTGCTCGGATGGCTTTTGGGGCACTTCGCTGGGGTCGGCAACGGACGACATCACATCAGCTTGAGCTTCATTTATGGTGTCTGCATTGTCAGCGGGTTCTGAAGATCCGAATCGCTGTTTGAGTTTGGATAAAGAATCCATCTCGACCGGAGTTGGAACTTTTCTTGACGGCGTCAAATAGAAGGAATAGGAAGAGTGTTTATCCTATGGACCATATAAAAAAAGATCGTGAAGAGGAAGCCGTGGGTGTTTGGAGGGCAGGCGACTTGCTGCTTATTAGTAAATGCGCTCCTGGTGAGGAGGTGAGATAAGGGACCGCAGACGATCGTGCTGCAGGGAAAAAAGTACCGACTTGTATACACACACACACCATCACCTATCCTCGTCAAGATATCAAATGCAAATTAGCGGACCGATGATTCAGCAAAGGCACGCGGTAACAAAATTTATTTTGAGAAAAACTAGTGCCACGGAGAACATGGATGGAGATAAGGATGACTCCATATCGCCGCTCGCGTGGTAGTAATCGATGGGTCTGCGGAGTATTTTGCGCCTTGCCACGCGTAGCAGCGCCTAGTACCAGCAGCACACGCTTCACCTCGAGCCTACTCCGTAGATGGATATCAAAAAAGCTAAGACTCTCAATATTAAACATAAAGATGCACGGCGGCACGCAGTAGACTAGTTTAGCATCCGGTGGTTTCACGCACATTCAATTCCTTATCAATGGCCTCGACACCATTGGCTGCCCTCACATATCAACCAGGATTCGATTATGCTAGGCGCTCAGCTAACACCTTATCGACTCCGGTGCCGGATTCCGTAGCCTAACTTACTCCGCACTCTCGCGACGCCCTTCCTAACGCGAGACGCAGCTGAATTCATTACATAGGCGCCGAGCTTGACTGATAAGTCAAGAAATAGCGCATTCAATGCCATTCATTGCTGCACATCACATCTCCCTATCTTAGCTATCTAGAATTCTTTTCCATCCCCGGTTCCTCCTTTCCTACCGTTCTCCGAGGCGAAAAACGTCTCGGCATAACATGGGATTGGATGCAATCAAGCCCGGCTGCGCCTTCCACGTTTCAATATTAAAGTATATCTTCGTTGGAGCGGGGAAGGTTTGACCAAAAAGCCTCTCCCAGGTCCCGGTGTTATCGCACCAGGGTGCACGCTCTGTATCCATGGACCCATGCCGACGGATAGCTGACCCAACTAAATCCATACGTTCCGTACGTCTGATTCGCGGACCAGACGTTTTTAAGGGAAATGGGCCCTTGGGCCTTAGATAAGGAGTGGTGCACCGTAGAGCTGTTGGTGATAACTAAATGATGACTCGATGGGAAGCTCCAAAGACGAACAACTCCGCAAGCAAGGAGGGGAAATAGAAAAAAAAAGGCAAAACACTCAGGTGATTTGCCTAGCAGTGGTCCTGGCTTATCAGACACAGCCGATGCGATCCACATAGCGAGACTCACCAATGATCGGACAGGAAGACTAGATAGATACTGGGTTACTTGGCGTGGTGGTATCAGCTCCTCACGAGCCTGAAATCGTTTCTGCTTGCACTGCATTGCTGAACTCTTTGTCTGCTCAACGGCAGCCGAAATAAGCATGATGAAAGACTTCAAATACTTTTCCGAGCAGCAAACGCTGGAGGCTGCCATTCCCGGTCGGAGAAAGCGGATTCCGAATAAGCATGTTCACAGCGTAGTGATATCCTTAATTCTACTCGCGACAGCATTCTTCTGGTATATGCGCCCGACACCTGTGAACCTTCGAGAGAATCATGTTTTTCATGAGAATAATTACGCGAAACCATTCAGCTGGAACGAGGTTTGCCATTCTCTTGCTTCTTTTATTTTTTGTTATAAAAACCAAAATAAAAATAAACTAACAATTTGAAATTCTTCTCTGGCATTAGATTGTTCCCTCATTTAGTCTAGAATACCATGACTGTTTTGATGGTTTCCAATGTGCGCGACTGGAATTGCCGATGGACTACCATCGTACTGATGGACGTGGCCGCAAAGTCGCCATTGCCATTGCTCGTCTACCAGCTAAAGTGCCAGTCACGGATCCTCGATACGGCGGTGCCGTTCTAATTAATCCAGGTAGAATCACTTTTGCAATTTCTGATACAAAAAAAAACGAAGGAGGCTGATTTTTCTTGTTATTCTCTTCAGGAGGACCGGGCGGTTCGGGAGTTGCGCAGGCCCTTTATACAGGTCGCAATCTGCAGACGATAGTGGACGCAGACATTGATCCCTCAACTGCAGAAGAAGGCGATACCAGCTCGCTCTACTTTGATATAATCGGCTTCGATCCGCGAGCTGTCAACAATACCACCCCGCAATTTAGTTGCTTCCCTAGTCTCTCGTCGCAGATCAATTTTGAACTGCAAGCCGAAGCCGAAGGAATGCTGGGCAGCTCACCGGACTCTTTAATGCGCAATTGGCAAAGGACATTTGCGCTGAGTCAAAGCTGCTCCGAGAAACTCCTGGCAAGAGATGATCCTGCCGGTGACGAAGCCCTAGGCGAACATGTGAACACGATGCCTGTGGCTCGTGACATGATTGAAATCACCGAAAGGCACGCAGAGTGGCGTGAAAAGCAGGGTTTGAAACAGCAGAAAGAGGAGGACAAAGCCGTAGGCTACGACAGCAAACAGAAAATTGTTGCTCGTACACGTTGGAGTCGTGGAAACGAGAAGTTGCTCTACTGGGGTCGGTCATACGGCACCGTATTGGGCGCCACATTTGCCGCCGCATACCCAGATCGCATTTCCAGAGCAGTGTTAGACGGTGTCGTTGATTTGGACGGCTACTATGATGGCGACGTAGAGTCTAGAAGCATTACCGATGCTGATGTTATCTTTGACAAATTTTTCGACTACTGCCATGCAGCTGGGCCGGAGGGATGTCCATTTCATGTGGCAGGCGGCCCGTCTGAAATCAAATCGGCCTTCCAAGCTCTTGAAAACCAAATCCGAAACAGATCTGTACCAATCGCAGCATCCAGCACTCGCGGGCCCGAGGTCATTACTTGGACCGATTTGAAAACTATCCAGCGAATTTCTGTTTATCAGCCATTACTGGTATTTCCACACTTAGCACAATTTCTTGCGGATCTTAAATTAGGAGATGGATCTTCAATGGCTACCTTCAAGCAACGTAATCGCCAACTTTCTTGCCTATCGGATGAATGTATTGCTGCTGGTTTGTGGTCGCAACAATGCACCGGCTCCGGAACCAACGAGGATGCTTCTAGCCAGGCAATTCTCTGCAGTGATGCGAAGTATCTAACCACTGTCGGCAATGAAGAGTTCAAAGGCATCTGGGACGGACTTGTGAAGGATAGTGAAACCATCGGTGATTATTGGGCCGGTCTACGCCTGACCTGTGCCGGATGGACACCCCAAGCCCAATGGCGACTTAAAGGTAGGAGGCTTTCTCGATTACCGCTTGGGTCCTTTGCCTTTATCTACATTTCTTTTTATCTAACTTTGCGTTTCTGCCTCAGGTCCGTATGCGGCGAATACCTCACATCCTCTTTTGTTCGTGAGCACCAGTCTAGACCCAGTTACACCGCTCAAAAAGTAAGTACCACGCAATGTCTTGGGTGCTCCTTGGGTTTCTGTTGCCATTCAGCTGACATAAATCGTAGTGCAAAGAAGATGTCCGAGAAATTCCCTGGATCCGTCGTTCTCGAACAAGGTTCAGAAGGCGTAAGTTACTCGAGCACCCCCCGAAGTCCATCATGTAGGAAACTAACACACTTGGCGTTTAATAAAGCACACAACTGGATCTAGTCCATCACTCTGTATCGCCAAAGTTATCCGTGCATACTTTCAGACCGGACAGTTGCCAGCACTTGGTACATTTTGCTCCAGTGACCTAGAACCCTTCCTAGGCGCCCCAGAAGAATCCGTGATGAAGCTCACCCGAATGAGCACTGTGGATCAACAAATCTTCGATGCTTTGATTGATGATGTATCAAGCTTTGGTGATGCAAGGTCTCTAGCCTCGGCATATTCTGAGGGATGGGAGATGGCAAAATAAAAAAAATATAAAAACCACAACCGGGATAAACAGTGGTGGACAATCCCCACCCGATTTTATAAAGATTCCTTTGGATTACTGCCACCAAAGCTGGCGTAAGCAAGACGCAAGAACTGCGGTTGTCTGTCATTTCGTGTTCCTTTCTGAACACACGGAGAAATTGACAACGGAAGAACCCGGACATTTGTCAGGTTCAGAGCCTTGGGGAATATCTGTGCCGCAACGCTCACACCTTGTCTTGAGGCTACTCAGGGCTATATGTACGATTTAGGGCTATAGTTAGGGTTATATCATTCACATACTTAAATAATAAATGCACATACATTATGAACCAGATGGTCCAATCAGACTACACGTATTGCCGATAGCAAACCAGTCAGGAGCAGTCTGATTGGTTCAAAGCACACAACCTACGTCAATGGCTGATCCACCACGACGTCAGTTTGTATGCCCTACTTCGCCCAAAAAGGCAGGATGATGACGGAATGGTTGTGAGTAAACAAGCCTTATAAGAGATATTACTCGCAGAAGAAAATATCCGGGAGTGGATTTTCCTCTGCAAATTCGTGGACTCTGGATTATCGTCGCGAAGGCTACCTTTGCAAACGAAGAAAGCGACATTATCAAAGCTCCCTAGCTGACTGAGTACAACGCCATAATGGATGCCATCAAACAAGTTACAAACTCAAACTCGCCAAGTCAACACACCGAAGCCCACAGACAGCATTTATACAACAACTTGCCCGCCGAAGAGCGAGAAAAGAAGTCTTACTCTGAATGGGTTCGAGAGGCTTACCAAGAGCAGTATGAGAAGTGGGTGCCGTGGCTCGAGGATAAATACTTGAAATGGTTTGGAAATGGCGACAACAAGGCTTCCTATGCAACTAAAGGTATATCTACTCCCGTATCACCGCCGATTTTCACGTCGCCTTGTTAATGATAGTTATCCATAAATATATATATATATCGATTCTGATGACGTACAGATACTCTGAATAATTCAAAAGTGACTGGTATATCCCAAGTCGACCAACTTCAAGATGACGTCCATAATCTTGTCGGTAACCAACTTGGCGAAAACGGACTTGCAGCGCCAGTTGGCAACCTAGCAAGCAAAGAGGGCGTCAACCGAATGGAAAGAAAAGGCAAAGATGAGAAGGGGGCTTACGGTGGTCCCGCGGCTGGGTATACCGATTCTATGATTGACATGACCAAGAACGGTGCGCAATACATGGGGACCTCACTATCTGATGGTGCAAAGAATGCTGGAAGCTATATGAGGTTTGGTCAAAGCAGTCAAAAGAGTCAGTAATGAAGAGGTATTAACAGGCATTAATTAAGCTCCTCTCTTGCATCGTTGTTTTCCAGTTCTTTTGTACATTTTATTTTAAATTATGTAAGGTAATGTAGGTACGTTGGTAGTGTGTTGCAATTTAAGTGGCTTTCCATTATCTATCTCACCATTGAGAACTATAGAACAACTGTCTTATGATGGCAAGAATCTTGGGGGTGGGAAGATGATGCAAGCCAGCTCTTGTCGAGAGACAAGGCAGGTGCCCAGGTACGTGGTTTCCTTTTCCGGACGAGTAGCATGTCGTCCAAATAAGCTTAAATCAACCACACCACTTTATACAAACATTCTTTTGACATTCTTCTTGATTAAGTGACGCAGACAAGAATCATTTGTTGTAGGAAATTTTTAAAAACATAAGTCAAAGCCGGAGACATGAATACGGACAGGCTGAGCAATCTCGACAAAACATAGAGCAATAAGGACCAAAGGACGACGAATTCAAGACATGCGGCTAACCTGAAAAGCAACAGCCTTTGGTCTAAAATTTCATCGCGGGGCTGAGACCCATATTGAATACAGGACTCTTCTCTATATTTTCATAATCGAAAAATGCCATCGTACACTGTCTTGAAATCTCAACTTCTTCACCTCGAAGTAAGGCTCCCTTGTCGTAGCGATCTATAGCGATTTTCTGTTCCTCTTCGCCTTTATGCACGGATATTAATTGATTGACAAGTTCATAGGCATCCCTAATTGCCAAATTCCCTCCCTGGCCACGATGAAACGTCATACTATCATTCGTGCATCCATTAGTATGACAACAAAAATATATGAACTTACAACAGTCATTGCCTTACCTATGCGCCGCATCACCCGCCAAAGTTACGCGCGCCTGGTGATTATTCCATGGTTTGGTATGCCATATTCTCAATTGGTCATGTTTTATAATTGTATCATCTGGTAGTTTCTCAACTACGATTTTGAACGGATCTACCCAGCCATCCATGCGTGACCGCAGGTCAGCGAGTTGATTACCGGAGTTCGGATTGTCGATGTCACTGCTTTGCCATGTTGCAAGAAGGTAGAATAACCATGTTTCTGGTTTCGTAGAGTCCGGCTTGTCCAACAATGAAAGGCCCATGTACATATTTTTGGGATGCCCGCCCACCTCTACTGTTGGACTCAGGTCTTTCCCCAGCCGTAACGCCAATTCAGATGGCAGACTGAATGAGAAGTTCATAAACTTGCACGGCAACACTTCTTGGGAACCGGAGTCACCAAGGAGCCAGCGACGCACCTGAGATGCTCCACCATCAGCGCCCACTATGATGGTGCCAGTCTCTGCCGTGCCGTCCTGAAAATGAGCCGTTACTTCCTCGTTGCTTGAATTGACAGAGATCTCAACCAGTCGCTTGCCGTATTGCACGGATAAGCCCTGTGACAAGTGCTTCTTTGTCTTTTTGTGGTTTACTCGTCGGATTGAGGGGAATGGCATTCGTTTCTTAACCTCCCCTGTGGATCCATCGCGTATGGTGATACCATGCTTGCCAACTTCGATTGCGTCTGCTGTGGGGTCTGGTTGACACAAATTGATCGTATTAAATAGGGTCGCTGGAAGAAGCTTTTCAAGCAGAGGCAGTGCCCACGACATCGTGATGCACCAATTGCGGTCTCTAGGAATGGTTTCCCGATCAACAATAGCAAAGTCTATGTTGTTCTATAAGTAAACATTTGGAGTTCTTATTAGTCAAATATCGTACAGTTGTGGCGGTAGCTTAGGACAAGACGTGATCAAAATGTCTTAATCAGGTATGAATATGCGTCTCATGGTTGCTCACCTTTTGTAAACCATGCGCAATAGTTAGGCCAGCCAGCCCTAATCCACGGCAACAGTCAGCGGTCTAATTATTTAATACATGTAAATAAATTATCCACCTACCAGCACCAACAATTATAACGCGCATGGGTCGTTTCGCCATTCTTTCAATACTTCAATAGCACCACTGATTGGAGAGAAGACCTCGGATTTATGACTCTTCCGCAACTGTAGCAGAAAAAACGGGAATCAGACCATTTCGAATGTAGACTGCCACATAGATCAGGTCTAAAGTTCAATTTGATATTCGATATCTGATATCGAATTCGAATTCCGGGCTCCTTTTATATTCCCACAAGACAACACGGCCGTTTTCGGACATCCTTTATGCGGGGTTGGGTGTCACCATTACGAGGAGTTGCTCGTCCACTTCGAAAGCCAAGATTAGGGATATATAACATGGATTATGCATACATGCGGATGGTGCACTCGCTGACCAACCGTACGCACTTGCGGGCTGCAAGACAGATTAGACATACAATATGATAGGTTACATTTGGACTAAGGCCAGCCTTGTATACTGGCACACACCGTTTGGAGCTTCCGAGATTTCCACGCTCTCTAACTGGCTTCCTTCAAAACAAGACGGCCATGCCGTACTTTCGTACAACTACGCGGTGCGTCCGCGGTAGGACAACCTGGAAGAAAATCGTACTGTACCAAGTTGTTGCCTGAGGCAAGAGTTTAGGCCTAAGCCGCATTTGGCGGAACAGATAGCGATAAGATAAGAGGGAACTCAGCCTCTTCAGCCGCAGGCAGCAACAACCACTAAAGGCAAAGGCTTTCTCGTATTCTCTCTCCCTCTTCGCCATGCCTTCCTTCAACGAGCAATTCAACACCGATATCAATATATCGCGCAATGGGCAAGCCGAATCACTCTCAGTCGGCAATAGAGCCATCGTCGGCACCATCTCTCCATTCTTTACACCCGTTTGAAGATGACGATGTCAACCCACTACTGAGCGATGATGACAACGATAACGAAAGCAACGACAAACCTCCGTCTTATGATGCAGTTTTTTCAGACCGTCTGGGTGAACCTGGGTCGAGTAACGTGGCCTCAGCTAGGAATAACATTCCTGAGACCAGATTTACACCCGCCAATGGCGACCCACAAGTCCCTCACCCACGGCTAAGTGATGCTGACTACCGAGTCCCCGGTGGTCGCAAGGCCCAAAGTGTGTTCTACACCACCACCAAACGCACGGTTACACTAGAACCGATTTTGTCGCATTCTGCGCGAGAACTAGCCGCCGTCATTGCCCAGCAAGCTCGTCTACCACCGCGCCCGCAACTCGTTATCAATGGATCGCATACAGACTCAAACAATCGAAAAAAGAATAAAAACGACAGTGATAGGGTCATAGACTTCGATTTCCGTCTTGATCTCGCAGAAACCTTGTTAACCGGTTGGGGAGATTCCCCAAGAATCGCATCTCCAGAACAGCCCGACACGCAAAAATGGCACAACGTTGTGGTGGCCGAGGACTACGACGGTATAAAAGCATACAGAGGTTCAAGGGTGAAAACTGTCACTTGGAAAAGAGCCAAGGAATCAACGAATACACGACCGTCTGCCACCAATCGGATATTTCAGCGTGATGACCCAGAGAACAACTTGTTATACAGGGAGGAAGAGGATGGAATGGACAATCGTAGTGCAGAACATGAAAGATTGATTCAAGAAGATCGAAGTGCTGTTTTGGAATGGTGTACTCGTTTCTGCAACGATCCGTCTCCCGTCAAGTCGTACGTACGCTAAATTTGATATAGTTCTTATCTCTACTAACCTTCTTACAGGTTTACCTTGATCCGACAGGTGCAAAATTTCGAATATCCGGTCATGATAGACTGTCTCACGTCTCATATTCGTGATACAAACTACCGAGGTCAAATTACCATGAGGTTGGAGGTTGTTAATGGCAATCTCACTATCTACTCACCACATTGGATTAACAAGCTTCGTAATAATCGTTTCATCTTTTGGGTATGCATTATTCTACAACTATGGTGCATCACCTGGCCTGTCATCTGGCTTCTCGAAAAGCGATACGAAGTCGTTCGTTCCTACTGGTATGCATCACACACGATTGAGGGTGGAAATGGATCTACCCGCGCCCGGAGATATGCCCGTGGTCGCGATGAGCATGACTTGGGCGGGTTCTGGGCCCCGGCTGTCAAGCAAGCAGCCTGGGGACGTCGTCGATATGATGAGGTCATCTCATTAGAAGATGCCCAGCGTGCAGAGGGTCTCACAACCGCTGAAATCCTTCGAGTTCCTATACACGACTCTCAAGCCGAGACGGAACGGAGGCAACGCGTCGATCGTGGAGATGGCACATTTTCAGACTCGGTGATAGGTTTCGTTCGAGGTTTGGGTGAAGTCAGGCGGAGTTGGAATATGACGGTGGGATGGGGTGAAAATACTTAAAAGACGATCACTAATTTCATATATACACACAAATATGCTGCAAAACAGTCATGTTGCAGTGAACCTTTCGCAATAATTATCAAATTTCCCTTGTACCACTGGAAAGTAATGTACCATCTTATGTCTTCTCAACTTTCGACGTTCTTAGTATTTGTACTTCTGTTCCATTTCCTGTACACCTGCATTAGCATTTAATAATTGATCGCAGTAGCACAGAGACGACATACCCAGTAGTCATTGAAACCAACACCTTTAACGACCTCATCGTAAGAGAGTATCATCTCTGGTGCACCAGCTGTCATGCTACGCTTCAGACTTTCCAATGCATCGCGTACACTCTTCAGCTTAGCTGCCACCAGCGTCCAGGGATATGCAACAGCAGCGAAGCCTAGCTCGGCAAGTTCCTTAGCCGAAAGATTCTCAGTCTTACCTCCTTGGATGATATTAGCTAGCATAGGCATTTTGATCTCTTCGATACACTTCTTCATAGCAGCACGATCAGGCAGGGCTTCGACGAAGATAGCATCGGCTCCTATGCGTTTGAACTCTTTGGCACGAGTAATGGCCTCCTCCCAGCCAATAACAAGTGCATCTGTTCCCAAGATGAAAATGTCCTGGCCCTGGTCACGAGCATCGCAAGCGGCTCGAATTCGCGCATAAGCTTCTTCACGAGAGACGACTGATTTATCTTTGGTATGACCGCATCCTTGATAAGAGAGCTCAGTAAAAGTATTCTTGCGTTTCCCTTTTTTGCTTTGATGATTTGTGCTTTCTTACGCTTTGGCCAGGTCTGGTCCTCGATCATAACACCTGCTGCACCTGCTTTCGCAAAGGCCTCCACGGTTCGCCGTACATTCATAGGGCTACCGTAGCCCGTATCTCCGTCCGCCATGATCAGTATAGTAACCTGTCTTGCGATTTCTTGAATCTTATCGCACATTTCTTGCATGGCAATATATCCAGTGTCTGGTAGCCCGTGTGCACTAGCCACGTTGAAACCAGATATGAATATATTCGGGAAACCAGCCTCCTGCACCAAGCGAGACAAGAGCCCGTCATACGAAAAAGGAAAAGCTAAGACTTTCATAGGGTCGCTGAATGTCTCTAACCATAGACTGCGCAGCCGAGACGTCTGGAGGGATGGGATACGACCGCGAACATTTTTCAGTTGCAACATCACGTCTGACTGCTCGGACGGTGAGTGAGGATTCTTTATCTCCTCAGTGCTGAACTTGAACAGATAGGGCTCCATAGGTGTTGTTGGTAAAGACTTATTATTTCTGTTTCCTTATTGCTGATTTCAATGTTGTGCGACTCCGAGAATATGATATAGTTTTATACAACCTGCATGGTTAGTCGAGAATTTCGGCGGCGATCGGCGAATCTTCCACTTGTGATGCATCATACTGAGGTTTTTTGGAAGTAAGAACAGCCACTTTGCTGCCAGCTTCAAAATATCAAATAAATTTCTCAGTGTTACAGGATATAGATACCTAGGTATGAAGAAGGCATCAAGGAATCGATGGACCAAGGGGAAAATATATAGTTCGGCGTTCAAAGGTACTTTCTAACACCATTGGTGGTAGAAATGTCCAGGATTTTCAATTTCTGTTAATTTCATTTGCCCAAGACCGGCTTCCATTCAATCTAATGAAATACGTCAATGCTAGCATAGGCGGGTATCAATGGTAGAATGACTATCAACAAAATCCTGTTACAGGCGAATAAACCTCCCAAACGCCCTTGCTTTCACCACAACCGCAATAAATAGCAATTGCTAGGTTCTAGGCATCTATAAATAACGTGGAGGTTTAATAGTTCACCGCCTCTTCACCTCCTGTCGCATCCTTCTTCTTGACGCGGAGCAACTGCATCATCTCCCTCCAGAATCCAACATCGCGATCCAAGGTAGTAAGCTCATATCTTTCAATGGCCGGGCGGTCCCAGACCAAATCGGCCTCATGGGGCTTGACAAACTTGGTACGTTTGATGATCTTCCAGCCGAAGAATGTAAGGATAGCGAGGAACACCATGGCGTAGTGAGTGAAGAAAGAACTGATGGAGAAACGGCCAGGCATAAAGTTGACATAGCCGTAGCAGACAACGACGCAGATTTCGAAGCAGAGAGCGAAAACGGTACTCCATGGTTGAAAGTAGCCGTAGTAAGGCAGCTCGTGACGGTTGACGCCTTGCGCGAGACAGGCCCGGTAGAAAAAGATGTAATTGACACAGATGACGATGTAGTCAATAATACCGCCAGCAGTAACGATGTTCACGAGCCTATAGCAGTCTATGAGTAAATTCGATGCATGAATCGATATTTCCTACTCCATTTCGCATGCGTAGGTATTATTAAAAGGAGGGTACCTACCAGTCCAAAACAATGTAAGCACCATTAGACAGCTGCAGCAGAGACAAAAGAGGAAATATCATAGTGATAAGTAGACAGTAGACAGGGACACCTTGTTTTGTGCACTTCTTTAGAAAAGCGGGCGCATGGCCATCATGAGCGAGGCCGTGCAGAGTTCGTGAAGCACAGTACGTGTAAGCATCTCCCGCAGAATAGATAGATGTGAATAGTAAGGCATTAACTAGGTTTGGGAGACCTGAAACTCCAAGGTTCTGCATCGCAATCACGTAAGGGGAGGCGGCGCCGGTACCACTGCCCTCGTTGGCGATGAGAGTCTTGTCGTTGTAAGGAATTACAATGCCAACGCAGAGAGCACCACCGATAAAGAAGATACCGAAACGGATGTAAACTGATTTGAAAGCGCGTTTAACCGTGATACGAGGCAGTTTAGCCTCTCCGGCGACCATTGCCATGTATTCCGGACCAACAATGGCGAAACTAGCTGCCCACAGAGCTTCTAAGAAACCTTCCCAGCGACCCATAGCACCGCCTGAGAGGTACTCGGCAAAGGCCCCCTAAATAAGATAGAAAAGAACTATCAGGTCCGAGTAAAATAACCGCGTTGGGGGAAGATCACAAGAGGGTAAATTGTTCATCGCAAGGAGAGAGCTCACCGGATTTTTCCAGTATCGAAAACCGTATGCATCATGTTCGGGATTGCCTCCAACCATGGTTACGAAAGTGAAAGAGAATACAATCATCATAAGAAGTAGTTTACCCCATGACAACCAGAACTCAGCTTCACCGTACCATCTTACGGCTGCTAGATTGATGAGACTTTATAGAAATATAGCGAAAGCCCAATGAAGGGCGCACAGATATTAGTAATCGTTTAAGAAACTATGTGAAATTCCGCATCTGGGATAGAAAGAAGTGGTAAAGGATTGATCAGATTTAGGGGACAGGGGAAGTCGGATGTTGCAAGGGATGATTGGCGCGGTGGATGATTGATATACCCATAAGATACAATACATGCGGCGCATATGGCTCCAACTGGAATAGAGTCACTCCAGAATCTCAAGATGAGGTTTAGGGCACTGATCTCAAAGGGAATTAGAATAGCCTCATAGAAGAAAAAGTTCCAGCCGGCCATGAAACCCCAGGCGTCATCGACCCAGACCGAAGCATGGCGAATGAAAGAAGCATTAACCGGCATGAAGATGGCCATCTCTGCCATGGCATTGTTTACCAGGGCCAGTACGCATGAGTACAGAGTATAAGCGATTAACAAGCTGGCTGGACCTCCGGTGTTTAATGCGCTGCCAATACTGACGAACATGGCGGTCCCAATTGAACCGCCAATGGCGATCATTTGGATTTTGCGGTTGCTCAGGTGTCGCTTCAGTCCATGATTATCGTTAAGAAGCTCGCCACTGCTCACATCATGTGTTTCGTCTGTCGAGGTAACCTTGTCCTTGGGGTATGTCGTTTCTTCCGTCATGGCGTAAGTAAATTGTCTTTTCTCTTATGTTTGGTGTACTTCAATGGGCAGTTTGCTCAAGAAGAAAGAAAGAATAGAGAAAAGGAAAGAGAAGCAAAGAATTGAAAGGCTTTTTTCCCCGCTATTCCATTTCTACTATTTTTTTCATTTAAAAAAAATCCCCCAGTTCGGTTTTCAAGTTTCTTTCATAAAAGTGCTTGGCCAATGCCCATCGTCCAATAAGGACCGTACCGCAATTGAAATTGCTGAAGCAATGCTTTGACACTCTATTTGGAGAAAGTGTGGTCGATGCTACTACGATAAGGCAATCGCATTTGAATCAACCAATCACTCGCATCTGTAGGGTAAGCAGCCAAGGATATAACTGGCTTACCAGACTGGGGACGACTCGAGCGTACTCCACCAGCAGCATGGCCATCATGGCATCCACAAACTTTCACGCCGCTGCATAGGCCAAGGGATTTTCCATTTCCCATCAGCGTTAGCTTCCCTGAGCATGACTGATTAATCCGAGAAAACCTGCAGCTGGTAGTCTTGCGGGCCGAAGACTTCGTACATGCGCTGACTGTACTCCGTGCTAACACGCAATACTACGGGGAATCGGAGCATTCATAACAATTGTAACAATATCTACACTTCCCGCAGCGGGGGCCAACGCCACTGCGTCCCAATCGCAATGGCAAAATGTCAAGATATCAACTTCAAAAGTTCAAAATTCAGAGAACCAGGGTATCGCCCTAAGAGGCTAAGGGTCAGACCCATACGGAGCACGCCGTCCGGAGCAATTTATGGACATTGGAGGACAGCCCGCATGGGCTATACCGTATACAACTAGTGCACTCAGCCGTCTTGACTAGCACCAATAAGAGGCGATATTAATTGCTAATCTAAGGCCTAGACAGGAATAGCGCAGGCCTTGGCAACCCACTGTACGCCACTTCTGTCATCGGCTAAGGGCACGGCCCGGCACGTGACTTCTTGGCTCACTCGTGCCGCTTGGCCAAAAATGGTATCCCGGTAGACCTAGCATTAACCGGTCATAGTTAGCATAAAATACCTCGATGCTACGTACTCAGTACCATACTCGTATTTTAATCGAGTTTATTGGCTAGGACTGGTCACCAACACAATCAATGTCATGTAATAGGCTTTCGAGAAGCTGATGCCGAGACCCCAAGTCTAAGGAGCAGGGTATTATTGGTACTAATAATAACGAGATGCAGGCTATGTTTAGTAGGTGCTACGTACTACGTACTAGCATGCAGACTGGAGAGAGGTCTTAATGTAGTTAAACGATTTTACCGCTGTCGCCATGAACATTTGATTGATAACATGGTTACAATTGACAAGGCTATCTTCATACCCCCCTGTAGGATTCCAGACACGCGCATGAGTGTGTCTCACATAGGCAATAGTTGACGAGGCGGTTAGCAGTCGGCTTTACGCTAAATTAATTCACCTGGCTTTTGAAGCTCAGTATATTCCACCCAATTAAGGAAATTATAACCATGCCACCGCACGAGGGACGATAAATCCTAAACGGGGATGCCATTCATGTGTTCATTGATAACAAAGTAGGTAGGGAGTTTCACTTATCTATATCTTCCTATCCATGACATATAATAACCTTGGCACCCTTGCGACCGTTTGCCTCACATCCAGGAGGTGATAAACATTTCCAAGGCTGTCTTTCCGAATTTCCACCACACGTTGGAAGCAACAGTGACCTACCTAGGTACATGTATATATCTATTGTCACTCTCCCAACCAGCTATAATAAGATAGGAACGTCAGATCTATATACGCACCCCATGGATATTGGATAATGTTGTTCGGAGGAATTGAAAGCTTCGAAGAGTTCCGCTTTGATTACCCGGAACAGCTGGCTATACCGAACATTATAATAATAAGGAATAGCGGTTTCTACCTGAAACTCGGTTAATTGAATGGCCTATGGGTAAACCCCAAGTATGTCGCCGACCAGGCTATTTAGGCGACTGAAAAATATGTTCTTACAAGTGCCAATACCTCAGACCGCGACAATATATTGGAGCATTTTTGTTCGCTTACTGGAAATACTCGAAGTGTGGCTGGTTTTCAAAAACCGTGTTGTCGCCTTTGACTAAAGATGGAGTTCGTTCTATCGAGTTTGAGTACAGCTTGCTTTCTTGACGACCCACTGACAGACGACTAATGAACCATGAGAGGATGCCTAGGTATTTCCCGCGATTCCGCGAAAATACCCTGTAAATGCGAGTATATTGCATCAAGACCCTCTAATCACTGTGAAACCACTCCCTTGTCACCATAAACTCTATAACCCATTATAAAAAGACCACGAATGACCATATCTCGGGTCTTCTGTCGGATTGAAAGATCTACAGCTAGGCTTTTGACGTGACCACCAACATCTATCATCGAAACAAAACCACGATCTATTCGAAGTTCATCATGGTGAATTTCTTTTCTCTTGCAATTGGTCTTTTTACAGTCTCTGCTGAGGCCCTTGCTGCCCCTTCAGAACTAAACCAGGGCTCTGCAAGTGTTGTCAATAAGCGTCAGTCGCTCACAACTAGTTCCACGGGAACCAGTGATGGATACTATTATTCATTTTGGACAAACGGCGGAGGCGAAGTCACTTACACGAATGGCGACGACGGCGAATATAGTGTGTCATGGGTTGATTGTGGTGACTTTACAGCTGGAAAGGGCTGGAACCCTGGGAGTGCCCGGTAAGCTTGCAAAGCCCTCCCAAATTGTTCTTAATATATAGCTATATTTACCTATCAAACATGCTCAACGCTTCATTTTTCAGCTTCGATACTTAAAATGAATTAATATGTGCTAACTTATTTTAAGTACTGTTACATACTCTGGCGACTTCGATCCCTCTGGTAACGGCTACCTCTCTGTATACGGATGGACCACCGATCCTCTCGTCGAATACTACATCCTCGAGTCCTACGGTGATTACAATCCTTCCACTGGCCTAACTCTCTTGGGCCAGGTGACTAGCGATGGTGGTACATATAATATCTACCAAACTGAACAAATCGACCAACCTTCCGTTGACGGGACGGCAACGTTTAACCAGTATTGGTCAGTTCGTACTGAGAAGCGAGTCGGTGGAACTGTCACCACGGCGAACCACTTTGCAGCCTGGGAGGAACTTGGGCTTTCAATGGGAACATTCAACTATATGATTGTGTCTACAGAAGGGTATGAGAGCAGTGGCTCCAGTTCCATTACAGTGGAATAACTCTGGAGCGCTCTTTCTGTTCAAAGAAACATTTTGTATTCCAGATTCCTCCACAGAATGGCCCAAGGAATTTATTAGGATATTTTAGGGACTAACATGGACCTGGGAAGTCATAATCCTTGCCACGATTCCTTTAATCGAATGCAAACCCAACTCCATGCACCAGAAGGATCGATTTTGTCTCAATGACATTTGTCCTCTATGCCATCTATAATAATGTTTTTGTTTCACGATTCTCCGATCAAAGTTCACACCACCAGATACTGATCTATTCTATGAGAAAATGAACTAACGTAGCATCATCTACGAAGTCTCAATCAAACATCGACGCCCTTTTGGAGAGACCAAGAAAAAGATTTTAGCCTCCATATCTTCATCGCACATCCCTTCCTTCTCTGAAACCTTTGCGAGAGGAAATGTCCGAAAGAAGAGAGCAGTTGCCAACAACAACTCCATCCAAGCAAGATGAATACCAATGCATACTATAAAGAACGACCCAGTTAGCAAACAAATCGTTTATCGAATGCCCATATTTAGAAGAACGGAGTTAACACTTACTCCGAGAACCACCACCAAATGGCATGAAAACATGCTTCATCTCTTTTGTGGGTTCCTCCCATCTGTGAGGATCAAAGCTGAGAATTTGAAAAAAAAAGCATGGTCAGTATCATTCATATGCAAAATCCTGCCCAGGCTTTCCAAACTTTACCAATCACTTCAATTGTGATTGATGATGGGACGAGAGTTGGAGTTGACTCACATATGAGGCTCCGGGAATACATCGGCATTACGATGCAAAGTGAACGCCTGAGTGGATACGGTGATACCTCCAGGAATTTGATATCCAGCTAAGCTCGCCCCTTCGGAAGGTACTGCTCTCGGCAAAGCGCTGGGAACGGCGGAATGTAGGCGCAATGCCTCCTGAATTACCTGGTTTAGAAAAGGCAAATCACGTACGTGATCCTTATTAAAATCAGGTGGCAAAGTATTGACTTCGGCGACCAACTTGTCTCTGATGGCCGGGTCACGGCAAACAGCCCATACAAGATAAGTCAAGGTAATGGCAGTAGTATCACTACCGGCCACAATATATCCACCAGCCTCGGGGGTGATCTCTGCCAGAGTGAGACCGTCTGGTCCACCCTTGAACATTTTCGTGAAAAGGGTTTGCTTCGGATTTTCTGGGTACTTTTCGATCATCGTTTGATAGTTCCTGATAGCTCGTTGTGCATATTGAGCCATTCGCCCCCCTGCTTGTCGTACTCGTTTGAAAATCGGTATCGGCAAGACACTCGAGTACTCGACTAGTTTTGGGAAAGTGACCCTGACAGCCATGAAAGAGGATATGTTTTCCAGGTCTCTCACATATTGAGTTTTCTAATGCCGAATGTCAGTTTCTCTTTGCGCGGTAATTTTCGAGTTTTGCAATTGAGAACGTATAGGTTGCTGTACCTCACCATGTTCCAGAGTCTGAAATGACTGGCCAAAACTTAACTCTCCAATAACATCGGTAGCCATGAACGTCCACCACTTGAAAACATCAACCGTACCACGCCGTTTCATCTCTGAGGCCATCTGATTTATCGTAAGCCGAACACGGTCATAAACGGAGGGCTCCACCGTGGAAAGGTTGGTATGTGCCATTCCTGCAGACAGGAGGCGCCGACGGATAGCATGATAATGTGGATCAGTTGTGCTGAAGAGCGTTCTGACACTGCGGTGCCCTATGTTGTCATAGAACTCCGATTTTCGATACGGACCTCCTACTCGATGGATTTCTTTCACAGCGTCAACGTCGGCAATGTCGAGTTCGTAAGGACTAACCCGAACAACTGGACCTGTTGCGCAATAAAATACTAGTTAGAAATAACTATTTTGTAGCTCAATTGCCGAAGTGGATGAGTATGTGAGTACCATATTTTTCATGCAGTGTGTGGACATATCGTGGTCGATCGCCTGAAAGAAAATGATATTTTGCGAGAAGATCCGTGTACTTGGATATCCACGGTCCTGGATAGGCGGAAAGAGGGCCCCTTTGAGCGCGAAATATAATAAATGTCTTTAAGTGCAATTCATGTCAGTCTAATGCGTGCACTTCCAAGTTCAAACAACCTTTATATGCATGATTGATACTTACCAATCCCAACAACGCCAGTGTGCCAACGAGAACCACGTGCGGTGATTGGGTTTTTACAAAGCCTGCTTCTAGCAACATCGTGTGGTGCTTCTTTGTGATTTATCTCCCTTGTCAGCGTTTCGACCTCGTTGAAATTGAGCTGCACACACGCTTTTCCTTCGCTCTTCCTCTTGGGTTGACAGCCCCAAGCACCTGTTTAAATGAATGAGGCGCACTTCCAGAATTGAGTTACAAAAAATATTCTAGTGCACGCGTTCGGAAGACACTCGATATTTTATCATTACTCCTAGTCCCTCACAAGTCAGCCGGGAACGTGCATTCAGTTCGGAGTAACAATAAATCGGGATCATTTCCCCGGGGTGATTTGCCGGGGTTTCCATGCATTTTTCTGTACCCTGATCTAAAATCGACATCTCGTATTGGTTGGAATCGGTTTAAAATTTCTTTGTCCGATGTGTATGAAATCGCGCGCCTTTGTTTATTCTCTCACCCATCTCATACAATACTAGGACAACAACAGCGAGAGGCAACGCTTTTATCATCTATGGAAGATACTAAACGTCCCCGAATCCGAGACGGTTTAATATGAATTTTATGACCCAAGTTAGTTATTTATATCCAACTGAGTAAATTAGAACAGATCGACCGACACTTATCCTAATACATACCAGTTGAAGCTATTTTTCGGGAGTCCGGTCCCTGGCAACTGCTGGGAAAAAAAAGAAAATATATTTATTACGGAGTACTCCGTACATATTTCTCTCTATGGGCAATGTACCTAGGTACTGAGTTGAAATTCATATGCATTCTACCTAATTTTCCAGTTTGCCATGGCGATGCCAAACACTACATTGTCCCCAACAATTTTATGCTGCCTGGGGGGGAGGTATAACTGCTGCCTTTCACTAACCTTGAAAGTAACTCATGATTGATCACAACCGACGAACACTACGTACAATAGTTAGATATGTATGGGGACGTAGTTTACGGAAATCGATATGTATGTAATATCGACAGCAAGAAAAAAGAAAGACAAGGCTTATTTTATCTATCACAATAAATCAAAATCCTGCCTGAGGCATTTTAGTACTTTTCGAGAGAAAGGAAAAGAAATTGTCGCCTGTATTATCAGACATATGTGATAAAGGCAAGGTTACTTCGGCACAGAGATCATTTCGCTTTTGGGACCATCTCTCGCTGTTCCGAGGAAAAACACCATTGGGATTTTGGCGTATCTCGAGCTCAACCACTTAGAAAACGCTTAACGTGCCAGGTAAGGCGAATCGGAGACGAAATCCGTGTAGATCCACGACCAAGTACGGTTCCGGTGTGGTAGTCTTGAAAGTCTTTGAAAATCTTTGTATCCTGCATGGAACTAGCCGAGCCATGATAAATCAATCAACGTGGAAAGAGCTCGGAAAGATACCCACCGTACGCACGCCAATTTGTTGAGTTTTCCATGCTGAGATCTGGCCGAATCTCACCGAAAACGGCATATGGTATAGAATTGCAAAGAAGAGCTTAAAAGCGCAGACTGATTTGTTGACGCACGCAACTTGTATGGAACTAAGAGGAGAGGAAAAGATTTCAATAGTCGGGGCTCTATGGCGTGCAGATTGAAGACCCGTATGGTATTTCAGTGAATATGGCTGACTATTTTAGAGGCCATCTGAGTCCCAACTGTGTCTTTTCAGCAGACCTTTTTAGAATCGGCAACTCGTCACTTCAGAGTAGCATACGCAGAAAATGATCATATTTCAGAAAATACATACCACTATTCGTTGTTTTCAGAATCAATAAAGCAATGTGAATAGCATATCATGTCTAAGAGCGGACTTATTGTGAGTTTCACCGACTGTCCCATTCCGTACAATGAATACATAGCTGATTTAATTATACATATTACTTTCTGGAGGATCATTGCCGAGCAGATTCGTTGACTACGCTCTTGTAAACCGCAACTTCGAACTAGAATTGTCTAGTAATCACATGTGCTGTAATGTTTAAATCTCATGCCCTGACAATCTCAAACAAAAGCCACTTTCCTAGTAAGATATGCCATGGAGCCTTGTGCCTAATCCAAAGGAAGAAAAGGAAATTTTCTAAAAGTTACAATGTACCTAGGTAGTGTCTAGGTTAGCCAGCTATTAGAAATATATATCTAGGTAGTCAATCAGCCTTGTGAAGGACTAAATCTAGCCCTAGATCTGGGAGTATTTAGCACCAATCCTCACAACTGCCCATGTGCTTTATTGACGTACGAATAAATTGTGGCCATGCCGCTAGCTATATATTCCTTATAAACAGCGTTCAAAAATCGTTTACGCAAAAGTTTGTTTTGGTCTTGAAACCTCGCCGCGCGTGGCTCAAGCTATTGATTATAAAAGAAGAGGCACGATGAAGCCATTACTAGACATGTATAGGTATAGCCAATGCATCTAATTGCGTTATTTATACTCAGATGCTACATATATGTAAATAAAGCGTTCGAAGATCTACAATTCAATCATGTCAGCAAACTGGGTTAAAAATAAATGAATTGCACGTTCCTCGAGCAAATGAATATTGTTATTGACAATGAATATAGTGCTCGAGCAGAAATAAAATTACGCTGACTCGAAACGTTGCATTCAGGGAACCACTAATTAAAAACCGAGTAGACCAGATCTAACAGGGATTGCTATAGGCCAGAGATCCTGTCAGGAACAGATCCACCGCTTCTCCAGTTTCTTAAAACGTTGAGTGATTTCCTGGATGTCACCGTCGATCGATTTCAAGATTACTACTCAACTGGGAATTGATCGTAGTATACTGGCGACAACTGCACTATATGAATACTATCCGCCGTCGCAATCCTAGTCAAGGTTCCCATTTATCTATATGGTGCCTGCTTATCATTGCTGGGTGCGGTTTGGCACGAAGGGGCCACGAGTGCCGACTGGAGGCTACTTACCCTAGCATTTACCCTGGCCGTTTCGTTGATTTTTCAAAGTAAATCTTCTAAAAACAGCGTGGAACACTCAGGTTTAACTTCTAGGGAACGATGTCTGTGTTTCATATGTACCAAACTTAGATTTAAAGTCTTGGCTTTAAACCAGGAGTCAGCATAGGATGGATATAAATTTCTAGTCATTAATACATAGGAATTTTGAACAATTGCAGATACAATCAAACACATTCATTTTTTACACCAACTGATTCGAAGTTGCTTTTTCAGAGACATTTATCTCTATTTCTATCGTTTTTGTTCTATTCGATTTAGAAACTTTATAGAAAAATATGAGGGCAACTCATAACACTTTCCTTTTACTTTGCCAGATTATTTCGTTCTTTAGTTGTCTGGGCTCAACATTAAAGCTCGAACCAGTCTATTCGGCTTTCAATGGACTTTCGGCAAGGGCCGCGGATTACACTTCCTTGAAATTACAACAGAATGCGACCTTCTTATGGAGTGGTATGTCTTCTGGAGAAGAAATTCGCCTTGTATGCCTTATTTTGATGTGAAGTTGTGAGCATATCTAGGTGGCAATAGTAATCGCACAACACTTGCAGCGTTCACTTTTTACACCTCGGACGGCTCCGAGAGAATCGTTAATCTCGAAAATATCCAAAACACATTCACATCGATTCAATGTTCCAATACATCAATCACCATGCACACAGGAGACAAAGCGGCTTTTACATACTTGCAGAATGCCTGGAACTGGACAACCCAAGAGGAGAATAACACCTTAATTGTGGTCGCAGGCAGCGGTCAATGTAATTGGAATCAAGACCGACAACCCTTTTCTGTATCATCCATTATCTGTAACAACGCTACTGATACGGCTATATTAGTCGGAAGCCGCGTTGAATGGAGTAACGTTGCATCCAATTACGATCTTCATATAGATGCACTGCCTCAAACTTACACGACAAAACGAGACTATAATGAGATTTACACTCTGGAATTCAACCACTAGCTTGGTTTTGGAAACTGGACATTCCCTGTCGACGACAAATTCTCGGTGGGCCTCACCTGCAAGACATGCTACACCGCTGGTGATTTCACCTTTGACTTCGATATCAAAATCCCCCTTGACATTCCGGTGGATGCTAGCCTCACCGTAACACCGCAAAATGTTTCCGCGGTTATCGATCCTACAGTCTCGCTTAGTGGAAACCTCGGAAGCAGCAAGCAATTTAAAGATACTTTGCATCGCATACCTATCGATGGAATCACAATTGCTGACATAATTGACCTCGGTCCTGAGCTCTCAATCAGCGAATCACTGACAGTCGGCCCGTGAAAGGCACAGCATCCCTAACAACGGGTGTCACTGTAAGTGTGCAGGACTCTGCTGAGGTGTATATTGATCTTCTCTCGCCTTCAAACCTAAATGCTTCCGGGTGGGCGCCAAATGTTACTGGAGAGACGCCTTCTGTGTCAGCTCAAATTAGTGCAGGAGTTTCGCTTGGGGTGCTGGCTGACGTCGAGTTCGATATAACTATACTTGGTACGTAAAATACAAATAATAGGCAAAAGTATTGCAAAATCGCTAACACGTTTTTTAGGTAAAGGACTATCAGCTGGCATCGGATTACAGCCTCTGATTGGAGCGACACTATCGGCAATTGATTGTACGTGCCATGTCCTAGTTTATGTTTTCGATGTCTACGAATGCAACCCAACTGTGTACTAACGATAATAAAGCATCCTCGGGCGTCTATTCCAATGACCCAGAACATCGTCAATATGGAGTCCAGTTAGCTGCATCGGCTGGAGTATATCCGTGACCATCACGGTAAGTATAGGGAACACATAAATGGGACAGAGAATTTGGCTGATACATACGTTGCACAGTCCGAAACGACTGCGATGCCAACAGATTGCATTGGCTTCGGTTCACCTTCAACTTCCTCTTCAGCAAGCTCCGCGACATCTTCCACTACCTTGTCATCTGTTCGTAGCACACTGATGCCCTTCCACCAAAGGGGCTCTTATGCGCTCTGCATCTATAACTTGCACGTAGAATACCTTTCGTATATCGATAGTATTCCGCAATCGTTCTAAAGATGTTTTCATGTCTTCCTCGGCATTGGGAGTTTTGCCATTAATGGCTGAAGGGTCAGCCCATACATGACCTGCAATATTGAAGGTGTCAAGGCAATAGCTAAAATTAGGGCGGTCAACACGTTGGACGATATTCTAGACTTGGTCCCGTGTATCAACTTGTGTGCCCTATGCAATATTCTTGTATGCAAATCGGACTTGTGGAGTTTCCTTGAGCCCCAGATTTGCCACTTCAGTCAGGTCTTGAGCAATCAAGTCAATGTCACCTGAAATGCCTTCCTGCAAGAAGTTTGTTGGGATTTGGATAATGTCCGTTCCTAGCAATTTGACAATCTTGAACCAGAGTTTGAGTTTTCTAATTCGGGACGCATGTTCTTCTCGATCTACAAGGCCTTCGTAGAATAAGAAGGGCTGTAGTCCGATAATAGCCAGTTTGTGCGCATCACACAGGTCACGGATAGCTCTAGCGCTTGCCAAAAGACTTTCTTCCTTTGTTGAATTACCGTAGTTTTTGGCGAAATATTCCAAATCCTCATAATACATTTTCGATGCCTTGGAATCCAGCGTCGGAGGCCCCGTGTAATTTCCCGGGCAGCTCATGCACCCAGGCACGGCCGAGGGACATGGATGCGATTGCTGGACGGCAAGGCATTTTTTTTGTTTCCTTTATCTGCTGTTTTTACTCTTTCCAGCCATAGAAATATTATGGAACAAGGAATTAGGATCCTTATAGATACGTAGATGTGATTGACAAACGGCGGCGTCTGAACGAATAATGAGGTAATATGAGAGGTCGGGATTGAGTTTACCCGCCTCATTTCACTCACCCTCCAAACAACAAAATCATCACAAGTATACTTTATTTGCCATACTCAAGACAATGTGCAACTACTGTGGGAGTAAATCGTATTGAAAATGTCGTCGGAGACGATCCGAAGGACGAGTGCCTTTAGGTTACAAAACCAGGAAATGGTATACATAAGGATTGGCATCTACTTTTCGAACAAGTGCCACTTCCTTCTTTTCTATTGATTCTCCTATACAAGCGGATTTGCGCCATGAGGCAATTGCACTTTGAAAACCAAGGCCTGGTTATCGAGGTTGTACCCGCTGGAGTCGGCGTACTGGTAACGACCGAAGTTCATATAACCTATAAAAATATGGGCCATATTAGCAATTTGAAGCGTGTGAGTTTATAGGGTCTTTTAAAAATCTTACCATTTTGCGTGATGAAATCATTGTCACTAAATGAGAAAAGAAAGTACTCGTTCTTCTCATTCTTCCCGTTCAAATCCACTGGAAGCAGTGCTAGACTCTCCCACTTCTCGTTCAAGAGATACTGGTCCTGTTCACCACCATTGTGGACGCCAAAACGATTCAATTGGCTGTTGACGTTAAAGTCAAGCCACGGGCAATAGAGTGCTGGGGTGATGCTCGAATCCAAGACACCGGCCGGTGAAATCGTGCCATTGTAAGAATCGTAGAGAGGGGACTTGATGTTAGTAGCATTTGAGATGTCAAAAATGTCAGCATCTCTGTACACACTCTCAGACGAGGACTGGCCGTGCCCGGCGTTCTTATCGCGTGCTAACACGAGGAACTGTGTGTCTGAGATGTAGTGAATCTCGGATTGTGCGGCGACGTCATCACCATCGTCGTAAAACGGCAATGGCACCACGTACTCGGCGATATATTCTGGATCAATTTTTGTAAGAGTCAGATCATAAACCACAAAACGTGCATAGCGCCGTTCTTTCTTTTTCTCGCCGCCGTCCTGGTTGAGGGCAGATTGGATGAGGGCATAGAGTTTGGTTCCGTCTGGTGAGATAGTGAGACCCTCGAATCCCTGGTGGTTGAGATTCACACGTTAGTAAATTTTCTTCTTCTTTATGCTTGTTTTACTTTGTGAAACCAATGCTCACTTACCTGGTTGTTATCGCGACCGGTAGGATTATCAGCGGGAATGATCTCGAGATCTGGATCATAGAACGGCGGAGAGTCGGCACTAAAGCTGACAGAGTCGTTACGCATCGGAATAAATGCATCTGGAGGAGCAATGGCCTGTAGGAGTTGCCCTTCTGCCGAGTATTGATAGATGTATGGTCCGTATTCGTCACTGATCCAGAAAGTACCATCGGCGCCGAGGGCGAGACCTTCAGAATCAAGTGACATATGGAAACCACCAGAACCATCACCACCAAAGCCGTTACCGTTGAATTTTGCTGACGGTACTTCGGGAAACTCAGGGAATAGAAATTTAGTGGGATAGGTCAGGTAAGGACCATCAGCATCGGCGTCAAGGCCAGTCATGAGCTGGCCATATGAGTCGTGTAGGAGAATGCTATCAAGATATTTAATATCCAGGTTCGGGCCTGACGGGGTTTCCACCGTAGCTTTTTCGTCCAGGGTCAGCGTCAACCAGAGTTTGTAGATACGGCCCTGGAAGTTGAGGGTGCCATTGGTGTTCCAGCCTCGGTCTGTGGTCAAAAAATGAGTTAAAAATTGAAACTCAAAGACCCACGAAGGATACGTAGATAAACTGGAGACTCTCACCTGGAAGGGCGTACATCACGCCTTGGTATACATTTCCTTCCTGAGACCATGTGCTTCGGTCGAGAGCAATGGAAGAGCCTAAGCTCAGACTATCACCGTAGCGATCGCGATAATCACTAACGAGGTATCCATAGCCGGCCATCTCTTCATACACGTATGTCTGGCCATTGCAGACTGTAGTGTTGACAGTCGATGAGGTCGTTGGAGCAGCGAGGACGCTACCAGCGGCCGCCGCAAACACAGCGGGCAGATAGCCGAGAAGGGAGGAGGACATGATGAGAGAAAACCACGTGTGAGGGGTGGGTAGATAAAATCCTGTATCGACAGAGGAGAGTCGCGAAAGCTCTCTTTATAGCAGCTCTACGTCTACCATACCCCCTGGCAAATTTCACCGTCGCATTGCATGTAGCCTGAGGCTATCTTAGGGCCAACTAGGCTAGCATCAACCCTAAAGCGTGGAGCCTGTTATCAGATCGCGGGGCTTGTCCACCACAAAAACTGGAGGAAAATGGCCCTAATCGACGCTAACAGCTGCGAGCACCCGTTTCTTCCAGGCACGGGCTCTTGAGAGCCGATTCAATTGGCCGCAGGGCAAGCAAGCACGCGATGGGTTTCTTGTTTTCCTCTTGGCGATGTGGAATCTCACACGGCAGCTCAATAGCTTCTCATAAAACCAAATGCTCGCCTAATACACGTGTTGCATACACTGGGGTCGTGCGAGTCATTTTAATCACGTACACTCGTCAGTACTAGTAATGCTATTTTGAAGAATGCGATTCCCGCATATTCATTGAAAGATAATCATCTTCTGACATACTCACTGTAGCCTAAAATGCTAGCAACACGTTCAAGTCGACTTTTTGATGTTAACAGTGATTTTACCAAGTAGTGACACCAAACCTGCATCGTCACATTTTTTCGACAGCGGTTTCTCTTGTGTGGAAGCTCTGTCTCGCCGCGTTTAGTAAAGTCAAATCCAATGGTGGGCACATACTGGGCATCAGCGGCACGGATTTCGCAGATGATATCGTTCTTGCAAGTGCCAGTGCAGCTTGAAACGTCGTATCCCCGAGACTCACGTGCGATGTAGTCCTGGAAGACATCGTCATTGGTCTCGAAGAGTTCAGTGACATTGTGCCAGAAGGCTGGTGTCAATTCCGCTGCGGCATCAGTAACCGGCGGTGAGAGCAAGGAGCCCTAGGCTTCCTTGGCCGAGTAATACTCAGCCCACGTTGGTCCATCCTGGTACTCCGGGTCGCTGATGTTGGCAGTGTAGTTGGTGAAGTCTAATACACCGAAGGTGACCGGATCAATATTGTAGATGCGGTAGGCAGGAGGGCAGGAGGGCCGGAGGTAGGAGTGAAGGAAGGCATAATGTAGCCCATCATGGTGGCAGTGTCGGCAGTCTGATCGGAATAGTCGGAATACCATAGCTGAAATTGGTCGTCGTGAGTGTGGCCGAAGAAGATGGCCGCGGTTCACGATTTCATTTAGATAGTGCGAATAATCGTGGAAATGATTCGAAGACCCGGTAGGCACATGAGAAATCAGCCAAACCCGTTGGCCCGCTGTCTCAGATGCCCGTAGTTCATCAATCGGCAAGCTGACCGTCAGGGTCGTATGGCATGGGATTCATATAGGCGTAGAAGTTGTCGGTGGAGTAAAAGATAGTGTTGTAAGACATGACTTTCAAATTGGTGCCGTAACTTCCACTGTAGATGGAGGAATACGATCCATATTGATCAGCAACTGAAAGAACGGAAGAATCTCCACTAACAGTGCTGAAGTCCGTTGCAAGGGCTGCATATGTCCAGTTGGCACTGTACTCGCCTGGGACGCTTGCTATCGGGAGATCATTAACGGGAGCGGTATCATGGTTACCAATAGCAGCAAATACTTTTCCGACATTAGCCATTCTACTATAAGTTTCATTGAACTCGGTCAAGACTTCGTCTTGATCAACTATCCAGACATCGTATGCAACAACGTCACCGGTATAGATTGAGAAGGCCGGTGCTGGATCCAATGATTCGATAGACGCAAACATGCTTTCTTCAGGGCTGGGCGGAGCATCACAGTTCGTGTTACCGCATGGGCCAGATGGCGTAGTGGTTTTCCCTGGGACATCAGCGGCATCATAAGCCCGACAATAGATGGGCTTGGTACAGTTCCAGTTGGAGACTGTTTCGTATGAAAGGTCAACATGAGTAACACTGAAGTGAACGACCTGGATCGGAGACTACCCGCTGGGTGCTGGACGTGTAGTATTTGGTTTTGGCTCGGGAAATGTGAGCTCGTAAGACCGCACAGCTGGGTAGGAGCAGAGGCCGAAGGTGCTTGCGCAAAGCACATCTGATGTTTCTGTGTCAACGCTCAGCTGGCCAAGCACATACATGAGAGTTGCCGCTTCTCGTTCAATGATTCCTGAGCAGACATCATCATCTTCTGCCTATTGGGCTAGTCAGCATGCAAAGACAGAGCTGCAGTAGCATATTGCGAGAAAAGAAAAGGTGCACTTACCTAGGTACCCCGCTCAACTCGCATATTTCGGTCAAGTTGTCAATGCAGATGGTGTCCCCCAAGTCAGCCACACCTTTCAGCGCTTCCAGAATAACCTGTGCAAGTCGGGTTAGTCTTTATCCCTATCGAAGGGTATATACTGTCGGCAGCAAAAGAGACATCGTTGGACATACCTGGCATGCAGTGCAGGTAATGACATCCTTAATATCATCCCAAATGTGGGTTGCCAAACCACGAGCTTCGAGGGATGTAATCTTCGACGCTTGGGCAATTCCCAAGGAGTATAAAGCCGCAAGTGTAGACAGTTTCATTGTCTCGCTAGTCTACTGACAGACTTGTAGCTTGATCTGATGTCTCTGACCACCAGTCAATCATTCTCAGAGCACCTAGTCGCGACGGTACCTTAGATAAAGCTCCACGCTGCAAATCCGATGCATCGTAATCACAAGCCCATGTGGATGGCGGATGATGTGCATAGTACGTACTGGTACACGCGATCTGCATATTCCGTGGAGACAACCTGGTGATGGCATTCATCGGGAGGACTGTTCAGCAGCAAGAGACCCTGCACGTGGGCGGTGGTGCTTGGGTTTTCAGGGGCTAAGAAACGCCCATTGATGATTAAAGGGGGCAGGCGATGTGACCCGCACTGCCCGAGCCCTCCAATGATGTCTCTGCGAAGTAGTTTAAAAAAGCTTGGTTGGGCCATTGCGCACTTGGAAGATTGTGATGCCATTGCGCGTGCCTGATAAATTTAATGCAACCATGCCCGGGGCTTCTTGCTCGACCTGACACGGCTGTGGCTGCACGCGTGGGAGCATGTATTGGCCGTGAAGTTGCGCGGGGAAACCCACGCCGGAGATGATAGGTGGTATGTTTGATGGCTTTTCAATAGTGGCCGAGATCATGCGCTGTTACGGAGGCTAGAGGTACTATTGGTGGAGTGTGGCTATGTATATTATGTACGGAGTACGGAGTACTCCGTACTGTATAGATTAATTCCTAAAGGAAGTACGTATATTCATCGATGCCGATCATTAATTACGCATAAATGTCTTAAATCTTTATTAGTATTTGCATCGCCGAGCTAGCATTATTCGTAAATAGCCCTAATTCCAGCTCCAGGCGCGGACAGCTTTGGGATTATTCAGACGTCGGCATCAGTCTCCTCTTATTGTCTTCGAGGACATTAAATGTTCCCGAGGTCCTTCGTGTTTTCCCCGGTGTAATCGATTAAATATAAAAACATTTTGAGTCCTTTGTCTATCTTTAAAAGCTTCCTTGAAGATGGTTTGATAGTATCAACTCGTCGAATATGAGCTTCGGAAAGCAATAAAGCGGCAGGGTACTCAGGTATTCAACAACAAAGGAAAGAAACCAAATCAATTGCCATACATCCCATTGCAGGAGCTAGAGAAACCTCTCCAGCAACCATGCTAGGCTATGTGACAATGCAAACGATTAATGCTCATATTTGTTTATTCTGTAAGTGCGCTTTATGCAACACGAGCAGCTTGAGACTTTGACAGGGTTTAGTCTGGTTCAAAGAGTATAGCTTGCTCCGAGCACTTCCATAGTAGGCATGTCGCGAGTGGGCTTAGACGAGGCTGTCGTCAAATAAATGACGGCCTGCAATCAATACGAGAATTGCACCGTATTATCGAGATTGGTAATCACAATCACAAAATATCACAAGGCAGCAGTGTAATTCGAACAATGAAGATCACATTGCAATTCCGTCCGAAGGGAACGATGTATTCCTGCCAAGCGGGGAAAACCCACGAGTTGCCTTTTCCGGCGCTCAGCCGCAGAACCCTGGGAGCTCTTTCTTTGTTATTATTTTTAGCCCAGCACAGCCTTACGGCTCAGAAATACGCCAACCCTGGTCTATACCGACTTTGGCATCTCGTCTACTACGATGTGATTGGCCATGTCTTTTATCTTTGGTTTGGAACAAGCACTCTTATTTCTACCTAATATGCAATGACAGCTGGTCAACCATGGATTATAATTATACGGTTCAACAGCCTCTTTTTCTTTGTTTCCATGGACGGACAATATGGCTGCCATGCTAAAAATAATAGCCATACCCATTAAAGGAAATCATAGCTCTATTTACAATCGAGGGTGATACAGGATTCTTTAAGCTATAAAGAGCTGCTTGATTCCCGCCGATATTCGCATTGTCTGTAGCACTGACCAAACTTATATTCTGCTGAGAAACACTTCATACAATATTACAATACAAAGGTACATTTAACAACAATGTACCAAGATATTTTCTTCTTGACTCTTTGTGGCCTCACGGCACTGTCAACAGCCGCGCCAGCTACAAGACGCTCGGTCAATAATAATGTCAGTGATGAGTTTGAAAGCATCGACAATTTTCCAAACCCCAATGCTCAACAAATTCTCAGCACTGAGCAACGAGCTCACGGTAGCCTCACAAATGGCACTCCTCCAGCCACCATCAGCTCCGACACAGTCATTAGCCTGCAAGTCATCGCCGCCCAGGAGCAATTCGAAGCTGCCTTCTTCAATCAATTATTGGCGAACGTGACCAACGCCGAGCCGGGATTCCAGTTCAACAATACCGATGCTCAGCAGTTAGCCATTGATTCCCTGACTGCCATTGTTGCTGTAAGTGTCTTTGGTACTATGAATTCCTATGAAATGTACTGACTTGAAAATAGCAAGAGGAGCTACACGCCCTTGATGCGATCACGTCCCTTAAGCACTTCAACCAAACACCCGTGGCACCTTGCCTATACGACTTTCCAGTTTCGACATTCGATGAAGCAATCTCCCTTGCTCAGACATTCACTTCTGTCGTGCTTGGAACTCTACAAAATGTTGTGGTGAACATGGGTGAACATGGCGATGCCGCACTTACGCAGGATATTTCTTCTGTTATAGGCCAAGAAGGTGAACAGGAGGGCTGGTTCCGACTTCTTGGTCACAATATCCCAAGTGAATTGCCTTTCCTCACCAACTCGGTGCGCGATTTTGCCTTCAATGCCCTCAACCAAGACTTTATTGTACCGGGCTCTTGCCCGAACATCGACGAAATCACGGCTTTACAGGAGCTTCACGTTATGCAGCCTTTGACTGTTGTTAGTTCCTTTGATCCCAGTAATTCTCCCACAAATGAGGTTGTTGAGTTGAGCTTTTCGATCCCCAATGGAACCAAGCCTACCGACTACGAGGTGGCATATATCAATCAGCAGAATGTTCCATTTACGCTACCCTTCAATGTCACGAGTCAAGAGGGGCAGACTCTGTCGGTGCAAGCACCCTTTCCTTTTACGGAGCATCTTTTGAACGGACTTACTATATTAGCCATTGTTCCCACATCGACTGCAAGCAGCTTGACTTCTAACCAGGCCGTGGCTGATGTAACGTTGGCAGGCCCTGGTTTGATTATAGTCAACTGATGGCTATCCCATGTTTTTACGTCATAGCAACACTACTTATAAGTGAATTTTCAATGTTGATGTTATGTTTGTGATACTGCAGCCACATCGACGTAATGCGATTCTTTTGAAATTTTTAAATCTGTCACAAACCAAAGAAGTTTCTATCATTATATTCTATAATTAAAGACATTTGACGTTCATAAATTAGATAAAAGTGTTCCCTCGATGGAAAGTCCAAGATAACCCTAACCCTGGCCCTACTATCCATCCGCCTGCAAGGCGGAATCTCCACCGATTCCGGCCGTTCTCGCCGCGCTCGATCTTCTTCGTGAACATCTAACCACCGTCCTTAATCTCTCCTCCCAGTTGAATTAGATTGCATGCATCGAACTCTATAATGTTGCAGTTTATTTCCATGTCAGTGGCGGAATTTATCGGTCAATGAACACAATTCGATTAAATGTGAAACCGACTCGGGAGCCCGTAAGGCGACGAGGCCGGCCTACCCGTTCTTGCGATCCATGCCATGACAGAAAGGTCAAGATCAAAACATCATCTACACTAACGATGCCCACTAATCGTAAGTGTGCAGTAGATCGCTTGTGATGCTGTGAAGCCAAGGTGCAACTGGTGCTCGAGCCAGAATTTAACGTGCACCTATCTCAGAGCAGGTCGCCCTGTCGGGAAGAGGTAAGAAACAATTCAAGTTATTTCACATCGTCTACCCTCGTGAAAGGCTAATAATAGAGTAGTGTTATATCTCACTATTTGCGCAAGGGGGATGAAAATAGTATACCTGTGCATACAGCGAGCAGCTCAACAACTCTAGGTTAGTGGCTTTCCCCATTTGTATCATTTCCGAAGTCCTAAATCATTTACTCGTGTTAGCAGTAAACGAGACAATTGGAGCTTTCCCAATAATCCATGGCCGAACATTAGAAACGTGGGCGCCTGCATTTGCTCAACATCTTCAATTTGCGGGACGTCACTTGGGAAACATCTGCACTTTCGATGGCACCCCTGTCCTGTCGGCAAGTGGCCGAGAGTGGATTGAAGCATGTACTGGGGAAGAGTTCCATGTGAATTCATTCTCTTTCAACGATACCCCTCGATGGCTAGGTTCTGTTGAGCACCCCTCATCTCACCATGGACAGCCGACTTTACCAGACCTATCATTCCTACATGAGCGACTGAGGCGATATCGATCATCCGTATTTGGACTTCTCTTCCCTGTTATTGACCCACTGCTATTCGAGCATACTACGAAGGCCGCATACTTTCAAGAGATCTCTACAGTGTCGCCTAGTGCGAAAGGTGCTAGGGCATGCGTTTTCGCGTTTCTGGCACTAACACAGGTAGCTGATGTCTCAAAGGACGACGGAGCCTCTCTGAGACAAAGTATTGAATATGCTCGCGAAGCACATTGGCTCCTACCAGATATTTTAAATGAGCCAACCACGTTGGATGGGTTGCAGGCGATTTTGTTACTGGTGAGTCAATATGAATGTTCGTTGTTTCGAGGTTATTGCCGGCTTAGATATAGAACTGATGACATTCTTCCAAGTGCTTGTGCTCCCAAGGGATTGGGGGAGATTATCTCGCCATAGATCACCTTCTTTCGGCAGCTTCGCGATGCATATATCATCTCAGGTCAAATTTATCACCCCACGAGGCTTGGGAAAATCCTTCTTCTCTTCATTATCACGCAAGAAACCTGTTCTGGATAACCTATGTATGTGACAAAGGCTTCAGCATGGTCACAGGTCTGGCCCCGAGGCTTGAAGATACGCAATGCGACATCCGTATTGCCCCCGTTCCTGAGTCGCTGGAATGGCCCGATAAACCATTGCATGTGTACGGTGATCCATATCCTGGATCTTATCTGCATATCTATGTTCACCTGGCCCGTATTCAATCTAGTATATATCGTGAACTTTATATACCTGGAGCTATGCATCGTTCCGATGCAGATTTACTCAGGGCAATGAGGAACCTGGACCATGCGCTTGAAGAATGGAAAGATTCATTACCTTTGGAGATCCGCCCCTCATTTATGCCATTCTCTGCAAATTTACCAGGCGTTACTGACATGAGGTTCTCGATTTTTCATTTGCAATATCACCATTGCATGTTGATGATCCACCAGTCCAGTAGTCGCTGTACTTCTTGGACCGGAAATCAAGACACACAGAGTACTAGTTCAAGTCTTGCAATATCAGTCACTGCTTGTCGATCTCTACTTCAGACGTTCCTTACTCGTCGTCTTGAACTTGGCCCTTCTAATTTATTGTGAGTTTCCGCGCCCCCCGTGTTTATGTATACCGCCCGGCATATCCTTTTCATCCGGCTATTCAAATTTCCGCCATTCAGCTTACCAATCGTTGGCTAATATGTAATTGTCACGCTAGATTCTGCCTGTCTTACTTGATCCAAGCCTCCATCAACCTTTTTTGCAGGGTTCTCTCTTATCCTCTAAATGAAGAAAACCAGGGAGATCTGCATCTCCTTGCCGAGATCTCTCGGCTCATCGCCGAAAGCCAGGGGCAGGATGACCCATCGTGCTATATGACGAAGATTAAATTCGCCGAGGAATTCATTCTCGAGCTTAAGCGACTTGCTCAGTGCGCTATCAATAAGGCCATTCAGGACCCGGATTATGTATAATATCATGCAATAATAAATAGAAATAGAGTTTGCGAGATCTGTGTCAGCCCTGTACGGGGTACGTACAACTACGTACTCGGGTTTCCTCCTTTCACCCATTCCTTTCAAAGAGTACGATCTGATTTTGTATGCGGAGTCTGCGGAGACATGGTTTGAGGCCTAATAAAAGAGCTGACGCGGTCTTGTGTACAATTAAATTACTAAATTAAGCAAGCCGCGTGAATAAACCGCTTACTAAGTATAAAGCTAGCTATATATGATTAGACCAGCTTGTGTGACTGTTAGTAAGCGGTTTAATCTAACCAAAGTCGGTATGGCTGATTCCTGCTTTGACTCGCTTTAATCCCCATCGGGAACATCGCCAACGTTGCCAACCCCCAAAAATACAATCAAAGATTGGAAAAGAAATTCTCTGCCCCTGGGCTTGTTTGGCGTTGAACCCAAAGTTCATGCTTGCACCTCCCCGTACACTCCTACCTTGCTATGCCAGGATTCACTTGTCTCATTCAGTCTTGCATGGTGGCGCGCTAATCATTGGAGAGTGGTACGTAACTACCGTCTACGTACTAAGCACTCGCTGGTGATTTTGATATAACTACTCAACTAGAGGACCAATATAAGCTTTGTGGAGACGAACGCGTTCCTACGATAGGCCAATAATAGTAGGATTGTGATCCGAATCCCCGCTAGATGTGGTTTTTCACTATTTTAGCCGTGCGACTGTAACCTGTAGGTGATTCAGATTACAGGTTGTATTGCTGAAGCCGAGTCAACCGTACTGTATGCGCTGGTGGCGCCCTTCCAGGGGCCTTCTTGAAGGAAACCCACTCATTTAACTACACAATCGTGACTTTTTCCCTTCCTATTCCATTCATCCCAGGTTTGCCTACGGAGTAGTAGCCCGTACACGGCAACTACTAACTTCATACACTCGCTTTATATTTTGATCATTCGTTTGCTCTTCATTCGTTTGTGGGCAACTTATGGTTCGACTTCTTTTTTGTGTTCCACTGCGGCATATTTACGACCTTTGAGCGACTATTATTTCAAGTTTTTCGAGTCTCCATCGCCCTATACACCTTCGTTACTTATACATAAGTTCGTGATTGCCCAGAGATTAAATCATGGTTCGTCTTATTCGAGCCATCGCTGCGGCAGTCACTGTCACAGTAGTGACAGCGACCACAACCTGTTCAACTGATTCCCATTGTCCTGAAGAAGCGCCATGCTGCTCAGGTGAGTCTTGCCACGAGATTCTACTTCTTCTATAAGATGATACGGCTAACCGGATGAAAGAATATGGAGAATGTGGAGTTGGCGAAGAGTGTCTCCTTGGTTGCAACCCTAAATTATCTTATGCTCTAGACTCCTGTGCTCCTGAGCCCGTCTGCAAGAGCGGGAGCTTCAGTGACTGGACATCCACCGACGGCCTGATTGAGGATTGGAAATACCTGGGCAATTCTACCGCGAATGATTGGTGGGTTAGTGGAACAGCTCTGGTATACGACGGCGACTTGCTGTTGACCATGGCTCCCAACACAACTGGTACCCTGTTGTCATATACCCATTACGTTTGGTATGGGAAAATTTCAATAACCATGAAGACCTCCCGAGGCTCCGGTGTTGTCACTGCTTTTGTTATGATGTCCGATGTTCTGGATGAGATCGATACCGAATTTATCGGCTCTAACCTAACCACCGCCCAAACCAACTACTTTTTCCAGGGCATTGTTACAGGTAAGTCTTATCATTTTCTTTAGTTCTTTTTGTGGAATTTAGTTCTTTAATTCCATACTTTATTCTTGATTTTTACGTGTCTTGAGTACTCATGATTATCCGGGATTATAGGAGAATTGGAAGTCAACGGCACAATGTCTGACAGCTTCGAAAACTTCCACACCTATTCGCTTGACTGGACACCAGATTCGCTCACCTGGCTTATCGATGACGAGGTTGTCCGCGTATTGAACAGGAACACTACATACAACACTACCACAGCGCAATACATGTACCCTCAGACCCCCTCTCGTGTGGAAATATCTGTCTGGCCTGGAGGTGCCTCGGATGAATCCCCTGGTGTTATTGCTTGGGCTGGTGGTGCAATCAATTGGAATTCCACGGATATACAACAGGTTGGGTATGATTATGCTACTATCAAAGAAGTGAACATTACTTGCTATGATCCTCCAGCGGGCGCCAACATTCAAGGCAACATCTCCTACATCTACACCAATGCGGCTGGTACAAACAATACTGTGGAGATCACGAACAACTCGACAGTCATGGCCTCTTTTGAAGATACGGGAACAAACATGACAGCTGGAGCGAGTACGGCCGCAGAAAGTGCTGCTACCGGAACGTCGGGCAGCACTTCTGATTCTGGATCATCAGGCTCCTCAGGTTCATCCGGCTCCAGCTCGTCCAGCAGCAGTAAAGGCGACAGTGGCTCGGGATTCGTCCAGGATGGTAGTGGCTCTTCCTCCTCCTCAAATGCTGTCACATTTAGTCCCGCGTTTATTCAGGCCTGTTTAGTTCTTGCTGTAACCTCAGTAGCGTTACTGCTGTAAGTGGGTATTGTTTTGACGTTATTTGGATTAAGAGCGTATTAAGATTATGTGTTGATAATGTCGTCAACTTGAAACATAGCTGCCCCTAATTACATATCTGTCCCTAATTTGTTTATACATGCCTTCTCGAAAATTTCAGCCACTTTATTAGAATTTGGTGCCTAACTATTATTTGAGTGTGTCGAATGTTATAATATAAATAACCCATTAACAGCCCTGGAGATAGTAGAATTCGAAGTTGCCCGCAGTGAGACCCGGGATATATGAAAAGATGATACACAAAATCTAAGGCTTTTCGCCAGACCTTCTCAAAATCACATACCTAGGTACTCGACAGCATTGTGGATCTCAGAGCATAGTACTAGCGTAGTAGTCACCTGGGTACAATATTTAATGGGAATACATAGGTGCACTATTTAATAGATATTCGTGTGTGCAGGGGAATTCGCAAAGTCCTCTTCTCAACTGGAAAATATTCCTTACTTTAAAGGGGCATTTCTATTGAGGCTCGACTCATAACCTGTACCAAGAAATGGGATAAATAAGCCTTGATCCATGGATGCTATCGGGCATAATCCTGCTGAACGATATAGATATTCATGGATCACCAGCCCTAGCCCTAACCAGAGCTAAAGATGGAAAAATAGCCACACCAATGAAGAGGTTTCTTAAAGATATTAATACCTTGAGTAAATATGATACTTAGCTAGGTGGTCATCATTATATTAACTCAAAGACTACCTAGGTATATCTGAAAAAGGAACGACAAAATTCAATCACCTCGACGTAGTAATAGAATGTGATGATCTAGCCTAGACTTTATACAAAGACCCTACTAATCGAGTTAAGAAATGTGAACCAAGACCTGCTAATCGCTTTATGGCCTTAGTCGACACCATTGCACGGCGGCATGAACTCACAAGTAATGAGAATGAGAATGAGAATTGTATGACTTCTTTTATCAGCCCGCTACCTTACAAAAGATTCCCCCCTGCATATCACCTAGGTATATTTATTCCATCACGGGGTGGGTCATAATGCGCTGACGTTTTTAATTCTCGATGTAGAGGATGTAGCTCACCTGGCTCCCACGACAGTGGACCTTCAATGGTTTGTAACACGTTGTGCCTAAGTAGATCATACTCTATTTTCACTTGCTTATAAAATCGAATTTGGTGCCCAATACGCCATGCACATCGGTTGCTTGTACTTAATGTTTACTGTTGATATGACTATGTTAGCTACATACACTGATTTAACATGCGAAATACGAAACATGGTTACTATAATGGGATATGGCTATCGGGGTGGGGGAAGGCCGAAGTGTGGATCTGATTTCAAAGCATCATATCTGGACGATGCTCGTCAACAGGCCGAACGCCGAATATCTTCATATCTTTGAGCATTTGCGAATTCTCAAACTTGGGCAGGAGCATAAATAGCAAGCTCAGGACCCTCGGTAATCATGCTATTCATTCAGCATCGACAGTTGCTTTCAGCTCAGCTACTCCATCTTCAATTTCCTGAAACAACAACAACGATCTTTCCAACATGGCTCTCAGAAACGTGATCGTCGTTGGTGCTGGTGGCAAACTCGGGCCCTTTGTCCTATCTGCGTTCAGTAGTGATGCCAGATTCAACGTGTCTGTGCTAAGTCGGCAGTCTTCAAAATCAACATTTCCTGAAAACGTCAAGGTCTATCGGATTGGTGATGACTATCCTGCTAGTGAAGTGCTCGAAGCATTTAAATGCCAGGATGTCGTCATTTCTACCATTGCAACCTCACATACCACCCAGCAGGAAAGTCTTATTGATATCGCCATCAAAGCCGGTGTTAAACGATTCATACCTTCAGAATTTGGGGGTGACACCACCGATGACAAGGTGGTGCAAGTCTTACCAGCATTCTTTAATGGAAAGAAGTCAACAGTTGACTATTTGATCGAAAAGGAAAGGGAAGGTCTGACATGGTCTGCGTTTGTGACTGGTCCATTTTTCGAGCTGTATGTGTTCCTCTTATCCCTTTCATCATAGAGACACGGAGAAGGACAAACCGCCGTTTCTTTGGGTCCTACCGCTGCAGAATATATTGATAACTAACTTCTTAACAAGGGCAATATCTGGTTTTATTGGATTCGATATTCCATCCCGTAAGGCCGTCATTTTTAACGATGGCGAGGGCTCCTGGTCCACCACGACTCTGCCATCAATCGGACTTGCGGTTAAGAACTCTCTGTTGGTACCTGAAAAGACTGCGAACAGATACATATTTATTTCCTCCTTCACATTGAAACAAAATGACCTCCTGAAGACCTTGGAGAAAATCACTGGTTCAAAGTTTGACGTGGAGTACGTCGACGCCGAGGCGCAAAAGGCAACAGCCACCAAACAGTTGTCCAAAGGCGACTTCAGTGGTGCGATGGCATTGATTCGATATATCAGCACTGTGGATGGATATAGTGGTGACTATGCGTTGCATAAGCCTACTGACAATGAGCTGCTGTCTTTGCCCAAGGAGGACGTCGAGGAAGAATTGACGAAGATTGTTAACAAGTAATGTCCGTGGGTTAAATAAATTATTGCTGGGGGATTTATATTTTTAAGTTAGTGAATGAACATTGAAAGGTATCTCGGATATATCCGTGGATATTCGTAGAGGTACTTGTGGCTATAGCTTAAAAAAACGGGGTTTAATGACTACTTAGGTAACACTACGTATCATTAAACTATATAGATGTTGCCTAGGTTATATTTGATGGGTTGATATTATTGCATCTGACTCATACCTTACGGTCACCTCCAGGTCTACCCGTGGAGGTCTGATGATGGATAGATAGTAACTCGTCTGACAGTACCGATGACTTGAGCGCATCATCAAAGGCTGACCGTGAAATCAATCAACCCCGTCGAGTCTTTGGTGAATCATTAGGCATCGCTTTTTGACCTATATAAACACTCGATCTCGCAGTATTCCGTATAGTCTTGTAGTTTGGGATACCTATCATTTATCCACTCCGAGACTGAAATCGGGCCAGAAACTCGTTCATCAATATTTCTATCTCGCATAAAGCCACTCCGCCTTAGTTGCAAAAAGAAAGTCAATCATGCCAGAAGCGAAGGTTTATGAACTCTCGGACCTCGACAGATTTGCACCTACTTCTGTTGCTAAATTTTTGATATTCTATGAACATCAGTCATCCACTAATCTTGACAGGTTGGTGTCATCTCTCCGAGAAGGAATAAGGAACACGATCGACCAATTCCCACTCATGACAGGAAGTATCCACATTCACCGTTCGGGCAAGTCCTACATTCTCACAATACCAGGGGAGCAACTAGAGCTGAGCATTCGTCACTTCTCGAGCGATGAGTATAAGGATTTCTCCTCTCTTGCGGAACGCTCGTTTGCTTCTGATGATTTGGACTTTGCAAAGTTTATCCCCCAATGGCCAACCGATAAACACCCAGCGTGTGCTCTACAGTTGAATGTCATCACCGGAGGACTAATCTTGGGCTTTGCCAAGGACCACGCTCCTGGGGACTGGGAATCTACAACCGCATTTCTGACTATCCTGTGTCAAGGCGTCAAGGCAACCTATCATGATCTCGAAATGCCCGTATATATCCCGAATCTCAACCGAACTCCCTTCGATGGGCAAGCCCTTTCTTCAATTGGTATATCCAAGAAGGAACTACAAGAGCGGTGTGTCCACTATGATATTATAGACTCGGCAATTTCAAAACCTATTCCCAACGCCAAAGCTCGATCGCCCGCCGCCTTCGAAACGAGAACTTATCACATTAATGATTCGGAAGTTCAACGAATTAAACAAGCATGCACTTTACCCAGCGGAGTGAAGTACATCAGTTCATACGACTGTATCTCCGCCGTGCTTTGGGTAGCGATTACACGCGCTCGGTTGTTGCTCTCTCCCGGAAAACGCTCAGCGCAGTCTCGCTTTGTTCATTTTATCAATCTTCGTTCTCGAGATCCAGAGCAAGTTACTTCAGCCCAGTATTTTGGGAATGCAATTGTCCCATCACAGGCGGGGCCCATCGATATCCCGTTGTTGTTGGCGGACGATGGAATTTCTACCGCTGCCTCGTTGATCAGGCAGTCTATCAAAGAAGTCAATGTAGCGTCGACTTCGGTGAAAAATCTGAAGTCGCTATTACGATCACTCTCTCCAACTGAACGGCTTGTTTACCGTGCGGATTATCATGATATGGACATCCTAATGAACAGTTGGTACTCAGGAAAGACGGGAAATTATGACATTGGCACTGGTGCTCCCAGGGCATTCCGTACAGACCGGTCGTTTACTGGGGCTTACGGCCTGCTCCTCCCCAACTTCAGTGCATCGTCAACACGGATATTTGATTTGTACATCCAGCTTCGACAAGACGAGATGGAGATGCTGCAAAAGGATCCCGAGTTTGCAAGACTATGCGGCTTGGATGTCCCAACCATTGCTAGTGTCCCCAAATCATGATTTTATCTCTTTTCATACCAGATAGTTAACTGTATTATAAAATATTTGTTTGCATAATAATACGATTGATTGATCACTTATCTCGGGACATCATACTAACCACTACTTAAGCCAAAGAGCATTTTCATAGCCTAGATGGAACGTCCCTCATGACGACCAGCTGATAACTCTATTCTTTAATCATATCCAGCCGCCCCACTAGGAATTGTATTTCCTATTAATTTTCAAAATCACCTGGTCGAAAACTATAAGTATGTAGACGGAGTAACCAGATCCCCAAGGTAGGCCACATACGCAACTCAAGTCCCGGCGTCTCCATTACACGAAGAATCCGGAAAGATTATTCATGATGCTGTTGTCCTAGGCACAAATTAATGGGTGAGTTATCGGGATGGAATCTGGCAATGGGACCTTTGAATTAAGGAGGCTGCTAGTATTTGACCCCCTTGCTCGAGCATCTAGTTAGCAGGGGCATTTTTATGGCATGAGATCAACGACATAACTATTAATAATGTATTATGTTTACCCGTCGTTTTAAGTTTATACATCATACGATACCGCAATAACAGGGATAATATAGCTGTGGATCCCTCTCTCTTTCTCTCGCTCTCTCTATTTTTTTTTACTCGAATGGCCCCACTACTAGCGTCGGATTTAGCAAACGGCCTGGCCTATAAGCTAAGCTGTAAAGGGTAAATAACTGGGTCCTGGTAAGGACGGTTATCTGCGCTGCATGAGGGAATTTTTGCTTCTCGCCCTGGGCTCTCTTAAAAATACCACAGTGCGTACTCGTAGTACGTACAGAGTACAACTGCGTATCCGAAAAAATATATGTGCGTACTACTGTACCGTCTACGGAGTCTTGGATGAATTAGGAAATTCTCTCGGTGCTCAGCACGTGGCGGATTAGTAGTGGAACCATTTTATGCTCTTCTAACGTATGCCTATTGCTCCCTCGGTAGATAACACTCCGCCATCCTATAGCATATATACACTCGGCGCATTACTATCGAGGATCTATGTACGAATTGCTTTTTCCAGTCTCTCACTGTTGAAAATATGGCATCCGACAAGTTCCGCATTGCTATTATCGGCTCGGGGCCCATCGGCAAGTTGCTTGCCTGCTCTGCGACGCCGCACCCGCGCATTGAACTCGTGCAATACGAGGCAGATGTGTTGCCATTGCGTCCGTCGTTTGGGTACGGCGTTGGACCGCAGACTTTATACACGACCAAGGTCCTCAATCCGGAGCTGGGCCGGCAGTTGGAGGAGAAGTGCTTCACGGCGCGCACTTGGATGCGCTGGTGGCACGGTGGCGACGAGGACAGGCTGATTGCTGATGTCGAGGTGCCTGAGGGAAAGTTGTATGGCAGGCTGGGCCGGGAGGAGCTTATGGACCTTTTAGACGACTCTCTGCCAGAGGGAGTGAATAAGGACGACATCCAGTACGGTAAACGTCTTGTTGACGTGCGCAGCAGCGGTCCTCAAGAGCTCGAGCTCGTATTTGAGGACGGCACTAAGGACCTTGCCAACGCCGTGTGGGCCGCCGATGGCGTTAACTCGCTGTGCCGGAAGCTCGTACAAGGAGACTCTTTCCGGCCTCCTAGCTACACTGGCATGCTTGCCTACCGGGGCAAGGTAGACGCGAAAAAGGTGGCGGAGCTGATTGGAGAGACGTTCGCAACCGAGAGCTACTGTTTTATAGGAGTCCGTGGCTGGCACATACTCATCTTCCCCATGGAAAATGGCACGCTCGTTAATATAGCGGCTTTTTGCATAGAGCCTGAGCAGAAGCGGTTTGGTCGGGATGAAAAGGTTACTCTGGAGCAGTTGTTAAGCTACTTTCCAGGTCGCAATGCCAAGGTAGACACTTTGCTTAAGGTACGTGGAATATCCGTTAAGTATTGCTTGCAGCATGAACTTAGTGAGTGTCGCTGACTCTTTTGTAGCTTGTGCAAAGTGACACCCCTGGTGGTTGCCAAAGGCTCAACATCAACCACATGGAGAAGCTAGAGACTTTTGTCAACCCGGAGCTCTGCATGACCACCTTTGGCGATGCAGCAAACGCCATGACTCCGCACATGGCAGGATCCATGTCGTGCGGCTTTATCGGCTGTACTACCTTTTTACACGAGGAGTGGAACCCGCTTATCCTCTCGGGTTCACTCCCTGCAGATGCTTCCAATGCGAACATTGCAGTGGCCCTGGTCAATGCTTCGCGGGCTTACGAGGCAAAACACCGTCCCCTGGCCCAGAAGCTGCTCGATATGTCCGCACAGCAAGGTCCATTGTGGAGTGGTGGCATTACAGACGTGGAGACGCTAAGAGAGCGTCCAATGTTCCTCTGGTGTTCGGCAGATGATAAGCACTGAGGTCCGGTCCAATGAAGCATAGTATATAATATTCCGTCGGGTGTAGTCTTAAAGAATAGATGAAAGATACTCAAAGGAGTACTGCTACATATGATATTGAATATCAAAGAATTCTAAATTATATTAAATTGCCACGTTCATACATAGTTTACATCGCGATCATTATGCCACCGAAAACAAGAGAATAGGGTAGCAATGACGCCCCCAAGAACAAACTTGAGGAAGAAAACGCTTAGGAGCGGAACTTAAAGACTTTACCGCTAGCCAAGCTGTTGATGTTGTCTGTCACACTAGGAGATCGCCTGTTGTGCCATTCGATGTAAGCCCAGGTGAAGGCAGTAAGACCAGTAGCGACGCAAGTCAGGATAAGGCCGTTGATCATTCCAGATGTGTAGAGTGGAGCCTGGGAGGTACGGAAAATCCAGGCTGAGACAAAGCCACCGACATTGCCGACACCAATGACAAAACCTGATCCAATGGCCTTTTGCAGCGGGGTGGCAAGGTTGAGTGTAGTCAACGTCCAGACCATGGGTAGCGAGATGTAGGTGCCAATAGAGACCAAGTATAGACCGAGCATCTTAACAGACGAGCTTTCGGTCTTGGGGAAGTGAAGAATGACATAGCCAATGATCTGATGATGAAAAGAGGAGGTTAGCGTTCCATTCACGTTAGCAGAAAACGGTCATTACTCACAGTAATGATATATCCAAGGATGGCAAAACCAGAGCGGTGGTTAAAGCGGTCCGCGAGCCAAGCGACCAGCAGACAGGCGGCGGCGGACACGACGAAAATTGGCACTACTTGGCCCTGGATCTCAGGAGTTGACATAGTTGGGTGGAATGCCTTGACAAAGGATGGGGCGAAAACGGCAACCGAGTAGGTTGTTGCGCAGGTCAGCACGTAGAGCGAGGGCCAGACGTAGTTAAGGATGTTGCTGAAGAAGGTCTTCCACTCGGCAGCCAAGCCAATGGTAGAGACACGCGACTCAACGCTAGTAGCGATAATATCTTTTTCTTCCTGTGTCAGGAAGGTTGCCTTCTCCGGACGGCCGATGTTGCTCCAGCAGCAAGCCAGACCAATGCCCATGGTAATGCAGCCCTCGACCAGGAAGATCCAGCGCCAACCATGCCAGCCATTACCGTTCTTGATTTCAGCAATGGCATAGGCGAGAATGTTGGAAACGATATTGCTGATAATGTTGGCGACCATCAACATTGACATGCGCCACTGCATGTGGACAGATGGGTAGTAAAGAGACAAGACAAAAACGCAACCGGGAATCAAACCGGCGTCGAAGATACCAATCACAAATCGCGTTCCAAGGAGCGCGCCATAGGTCTTATCGAATGCCTGGCCCAAAGTCACAAGACCTGAGTAATTGGTCGTTAGTCCACGGAAACCGGAATATTGACATAAAAGCTTCTCTCACCTAGACAGAAAGTGATCAAACTCAAGTAGCGCATGTAGCTGAAGTTGAATTTGGCCTCAAGCCACTTCATGATAAGATTGCTAGGCACTTCAAACAAGATCAACATAACATAGGATATAGTGGTGGCGGTAAAAGCCTTCATCGCATCAAGGTGCAGGTCTTTAGGCAACTCCTGGATTAAAGCGGCTCCGATATTCGTGCGGCCCATGAGCGACAGAATATTAAGAAAGAGCATAGGTGTGAGGAGGTAGAGATCCAGCTTGAAGCACAATCGCTCCTTGAACAAGGCTCTGGCATCCTCCGGAGTCATCTCGGACGTGATGCTGCCATCGTTGGAAGAGACGGCAGGACTCTTCTCCGCGTCCTCCACGGGCAAGTTTTCGACAGCCATGAGTGACGATTCTACTCTGGTCTTGTTGTCGAAGAGAAATTGAAGATCGAAAGACGGGAGGAAAGAAATAAAAAGCAACGAGTGGACAAAGACACGGGTTACAGGGGTGTCTTTAAAGGGAGGAAAATAGAAAAAGATCAATGCTCCCGCAAAACTGGATCAGTCAAAGTTTACGGAGGTGTGGCCGCCACGTGTTTTGGCGAGCAAAATTGCATGCATGGCAAAGGAGAAAAAACTTAGTGCAGGCTCTGCAGAGATAATAAACCCGGAGCTGTTGACTCAGTTGAGTAAGGCCAAGGGCCCTGGACTGCACTAGTCATTCCTAAGCGAGTTTCGCCATGCTGAGGGTGGACTGATGGTGGCACTCGGTCAACCAAGAAGTGGTCTGGACTATCCTTATCACCGCGATAACCTGCCTGGCCAGTCAAGGGAACTGTATTGTGTCTAGTGTCTACGATATAGTCGCGATAGGTCTAGTGTATACAGAAGACGGCTTATTCCGACGTTTTGTCCACCCCACCATGGTGTCTTAGGCTTCAGATAGACTCAGACTCAGGGCCAGGCTTTTTTAGGAATAATAATGGCTTTTGCACGAGTCTATTTTGCATGGAATCTAGAATGCACGAAGAATCCTCTGACAAAAAGAAAAGAAAAGAAGGGCAAAATCCTGCGGAGAGGGCGAACGGCGGGTAGTTAAGGTGGGAATTCTTCTGGACGTTGGTATGCAACTCCGGTCGCCACTGCAACATGGCTCGTAGGTTTGGGAGTGGATCCTAGAGCATAGCACTATGGCTATGCACAGAACAAAATTGTCCGATACGTATGCTTTTCTCCTCATAGGCCCAGTCATCATATTAATACCTACTGAGGGCCTGAGGCTTGAACGAGAGTGAAACCGTACGTAGTACGTACGACTGTACAAGTGGCATACTACTCGGTGCTAAATACTCGGTGCTAAATACTCCGTAATATATTATTTGTTAAATAAAAATTGGATTTAGCAATTAGCGTGATAATTGAGGACCCAAGGGTCAGCGTTCCGAGACGACCCCTGGTCCCCATGTCCTTACTCGCAGTCCCAAGTCAAAACACACGCATCGTTGCTGCACGCAATGACGATTAAGATCGACCTTTTGTCTGAGGGCGATAGGAACCGTGGGACAAAGCCAGGACTATCAGATCCTGTGCGGGAGCATAATTGGCTCCGATCTTTTCCCTTTCCGAGCGCGGGATTTGGCAGAGAAGCAGAAATGGCGAGGAGCTGGAGCATAAGCGATCCACGGAACGGAGATGCCGCGAAGGATGCAGCGCGGTGGGGCTGCCCAGACTTTGCACAAACCTTGTTCACCACTGTTAACTTTATTTCGGGGATGCGGCGCTGCGATTGGCTGGCCCGGGGACGAAAGCAGCTGGAAGGGGCAAAGGCTCCGCAGACGCCATTCGCAGCTGTGATTGGCTGAATGCTGCAGAAGAGGGCGAACAAAGTTTGGCAGCAGAAAGTTTAAGTGCCAGCAAAGTTCGCCGTTTTTCCCCCTCCCTCCGGAAAGCCTAAACAGGAAGTGTAAATAGCATTCAATAGTTGACAGCGACATCATTACTGCAAGCGGTAATCGACTGCTGACCGCTACAGATCATCGATCGAACGAAAGAGGAACAAAGGGAGGGCGAAGAAACGAGGTCGGTCCCGACAATGGAGGTAAGCTCATGGCCGAAAAACGCCACTTTCCGCCATCGCCAACGACGTGCTAAATTCTCACGCTGGAATAGTACATAAAATAACTTGCAGGTGATTAATTAGTACGTATTACTTAATTAACATCTTGCCAGGCGGGGATCGGAAAGGTGCCGAAGGGCCAATGGCAGCGCTGCCAAGCCGCCGACTCTGGAGGGCTTCTCGATGGCCTGGCAGGGCGCGCGCTAAAGTGTCTTGGATAGATGGCAATAATAATAATTATGCTCTCTATTACACTCCGCGCTACTCCGTAGCTGGCTCAGAGTACGTATTCTCTACTACGTAGCCATAGTCTAAAGCAGCTAATTCCGCCATCAATCCTGGGGCTGCCTGGAAGACCAGGAAACAAGTAGCACTACCGTACCAAACAGTATCCCTGCATTGGCTTGGCCCCTGTCCCAAATCTTCGCCGGACTACGGAGTACATAGTAGCATTGCAAACCTATCTGCATGCCACGGCGCTGCAAGTGCTTATGTCGAGAAATACGCGCAATGCCCGGGCCGCCCGCGACCCCAGATCGGCCAGTCACAGCCGTTGCACGTGATGTGTCGTCCGAGGCACTGTGCTTATAGCGGGGAGAGCCGCCAGCTTTCACCGGCTATCGGTTCTGCAGGCTCCACCTCGCCTGCTTGCTTCCAGAACCCTTTACTCCGTAGAGGAATAATTCAGCCAAATGCCATCTTCAGCAGAGATTTGTTGGCTCAATCACACCATCCCCTCCCCTGATCTAACCTGTGCGGTGGAGCGACTAGTCGTCAGCCCACTCTTCTAATCGTGAAAGCGATCTATCAGACCGGCCCAATGTCCTAGAATGTGCAGCGATAAACTCGACCCCAGTCTGCTTTTTCTATTCTAAAAAGACCCTCGCAGACCCTGTCTGTCTTCTTGCTTTTCTCTCTGCTCTTCCTGTGCTCTGCCCTGCCGCTCGTTTTATCGACCAGAGTCTTGAGAAAGTGATGCGATGGTGAACACGTCGACCAGTCCGCCCACGTTGGCGAACCCGCATGGGGAGTCCCTCAATGCCGCCGCCTCCGTCGTCCTGGTCTTCATGACCCTGGCTGTGTTCGCCCGTCTTTGGGGTAGATATCGGTACAGGTCGCTTTCCAGCTCGAGAGACGCTCGTTATGGAGAGTCCCGCTTCTGGATCCTGTTGTCCGATATCACCATTGTCCTCTCCTACGTATGTGACACTGCTCACCAGCATGGCTGCGATAAGCCACCAGTCCGCTAACAAGATGTCATGCCCGTCTCTTTAGGTCACTAACGTCGCTTTGACCGCTGTCTGCTATGTCGCCGTGCGCTGGGGTGAAGGCATCCACGCCAAAGAATTAAGTATATACCAAGAACACAAGGTCCTCGAAATGTTCTACGTCTATCAAGTCCTGTACAAATTTGTTTCGGGCATAGCCAAGATCGCAACCCTCTTTCTGCTCCTCGCCATCTCAACACCCCAGCTGCGTGCCTTCAACACGTTCTGCAAATGCTTTGTCGTCTATATCGCCGCTTATTGCATAGCCTGCTCCTTGGCCACCGTCTTCCAATGCGGCACCGAGTTTGAAAGCAACTGGAACAAGTCTCTCCCTACAGACCAGTGCTTTACCCTGCCGCCATTCTGGTATGCCCATGCCGCAATCAACATATCTGCCACCATGGTCATGATCGTTTTGCCCTGGTGGTTGTTTTCTACGTGAGTTTTAAAGCAATTTCCAAACGCCGTGTTTAAAAACTAATGAGAAACAGAATTCAATACAAGCGCAAATATGCAATTGCCATTATTATGAGCTCTCTCGCCGTTGCGTACGTCTTTGTCTTTCCGCTAAATTATAAGGTTGAACTATCAAGTGCTGACTGCCATTATCAGAGAAACTGCTCTCGGTGTCGTGCGTCTTTACGGTCTTTACAGGTCGTCGCACTCTACCGATGATTTGACATGTAAGCACCTCCTGACAGTCAACAGCTTTCTCCTCTTCTTTGCCGCTGACTTGCAATTCTTCGAAACTCCAGTCGGTTCCGAAACCGGTATTCTTGTGTCCCAACTTGAAATTGACTTTGCCTGCATTTCTGCATGTGTTCCGACCGCGCTCAAGATGCTTGCGGAGGTCTGGGGATTCTTTATGGTGCGCGTGCTGGGCCGCCCTTATCACGGAACGAGTGGAATGAAGAGCAGCCACAATGACAACACCACGGGAGCCAGTGGCCACATCATGTCGAATCTGCGCAGCAAGGATCGCGAGCCGCGCATTCAGGGGCCATACACCAGCTTCGACAAGGACGATCAAGCCGGTAGCATGGATTCACAGGAGCATATCATCAGAAAAGATGAACCTCCGTCTAGTAGTATCAAGGTCCAAACTGACTACTACGTGACTGTCAGGGATACCAACGAGGAAGGCAGTTGATTTTAATCACGATCTCTTGAATAATTAGCGCCGCAAAAGTCTTTCTCATCTCTCTTTCATTCATCCCTATTACTTTCTTAACTTTCTATTGTGTTATGGCTTGCGAATGATTTCCGCCAGTTCTGTATATGTAGAACAATGATCCCTAGAGATGTCTTAGAAATGTATTAACGCTTTCCTTGTTTGAGTGCGATAATATATAACATAGGTAATTATAAAGACACAATGCAAGCATAGTCATATACTAAGAAGGTGTTGAGCGAGAGATGTGTTCAACCTTGAACAGTAGGAACAAATTTTTTGATTTAGATATATGCATATAATTAAACCTAGGTATAACATGATGATAAATTAGTAACCACCTAGACATGATGAATGTACTTTGCGATTTTATACAGTCTACAAATTGCTACGTATTCGAACGTTTACCTAGGTACCTGGTAACTTGGAAGGGTTCAAGGTTGGTGTGACGGGAAGATATATATAATCCATGGATGCAGTAGGTATCTAGGTACGGTATAAACCACATCCACTACGTAGATAAAAAAAAAAGGATCAAGAAAACCATCAGAGTACAAATTCAATTCCCTCATAGATATAATATAACTGGAGTAGAGTGTATGACATGAAGCTAAACATGAAGCTAACAGATCCCAATTCCAATCCATCTGCTCACCGCGCATTCATAAGCTCCCACCCGTGGACATTATTGCCGAGTCAGTCCAGCATCAAATCGATTGATCAGGTACAGTAAGCACCGCCATTCTCAATTTGGCAACGTTGTCCTGCACCACACTCTCCAGCGAGGACCAAGTTGCCAGAAACATTGCATTCATAGATGTAATATTGATCGGAATTTACGTCGAGCGAACAAAGGTAACTTCCTGCTGTACATCCCTTTGCGGTATAAACGAATGCAAAGAGTGCAGTGAGGATTGCGGTGAAATGCATCTTGGGTGTCGATATTTTAGGTATACTGAAAGCGACTAGATGGGCTAAAGATTAATTATCAATTAGAGCTGTAAGAATAGATACATGACTTACTAGATTGAAATGAGGATAGAAAGACTTGTTCTCAGGCTCTTCTGTTGGAGAAGTAAGATCACTGTAAAGAGAACATATAAGCGACCACACATGAAATCGAAAGTGCCAAGTTTATCATGACTTACCAGTCAAGCACGAGGATGCGAGGACAGAGTATTTCTTGTGTTGCGAGTTTGCAAATGTTGTATCTGGCAGGGAAAAGAAGACTCTTTATAAGTTTGCGCTGGTGACCAGAGTATGACAACTCCAGTATCCAAGTACGAGTAAAACATTGCGAAAACCTCCGAAGAGAGGGAAAAGGAGTAGACGAAGAAGTATACCCAGGGAGCATATGATCGACTGCGCGGTAGTGAGAATGGCACCGCTATCTTGGTAAGATAGCTATCATGAACGGCATTGCTGGAGGTTAATAAAACTAAAACAAAGAACTTAAATGTTTCATTTAACATAGGTAACCTGGAAATATTATGCGAGCTCTTTGTACTACATGTGTATTGAAACAAACTCTTCCGAACTAAGAAGTCTCTTTTTTGTGCTGGGAACAGTTTCACATGGGTGTCCTTGTAAATCCTGGGTATCCAAAAACTTGACCAAAAATGGTCTTGTACTGTGGCTGTAAATTGGGGTTATGCGGACTACGAAGGTTCGGAGCAATACCGACAAAGGGATTGCCCAAGTCGCCGAGAGCTCTCAAAAAAGAGGTATGAGCAAACATGACTGAGTTATCATACAGACACATGTGACAATACAATTTCCCCATCCGGACTTCGAGAGTAAAGGATTGCTTCCGGCTATGGTCGAACAAGAACTCGCAGAGTAAGCGTAGCATCATTTGGTACTCAATGGCAGCCACAAAGGCCTCGTTTACGCCAAAGTCTTGCTCAGTGGTGATCACTAGAAAATGCCGAGTCTGATTTACAGTTCAGATTCGACTTGCAAATGTAGCAATGTCGAAAATGCTTCTTTATGCCTATACGCACTAGCTACGTTTCAAATCTTGACTAATCTAGTCAAGCACTATATGAGAAGGAAAGTAATGTAAACTACGTACATAATGATATATATATATATACTCTTGGTGGCCGTAGTCGGTTGAGTATGCTTGATCATTCTGCATTATTGGAAAACTCATATTCATATCAAGGATGTGGCATGGCATTGTATGCCCTGAACCGAGTTGAGAAGATGTTTGACAATGTTCATCAATATAGAAATGGCTTAAGCCAGTATTGATTGCACAGTAGTATGTTACTGGCTGATAATATAAAAGCTCACACTCCCAGCTTTCTGCACTTCTCGGGCCCCCGATACCACTGTACTTGGTTAGCTTGGGATGGACACAGATTGGGCGCTGCCGGGTGATTTCATACATGGTGGTGAAATTCGAGTACGCCGTGCCAATGATCGCATTCGGGGCTGTTACATTTTCCACTCAATTCACAAGAGCCAGGAGGACGTCATGCCTCACGTCTTGGAGCCGGGGACGGAGTGTTGACCGTTATTGGTCACACTAATGCCGGCAATATGTTACGCCCCGGGGCGTTCACGTAATCTGCCATATCAACGCAATGCCTATTTGTAGCACATTTAGCAAATGACTGATAGATAGAAAGAGGGCAGGGTGGCATAAAAAGTCACATACCCCATGTCGGGAATAGGGAAGAAACGATAGAAGTTATCCAACTTGATCCCCCTGAGGAGTAACAGCTCGATTGATCTGGTCATAGAGATAGTAACTGGCTCCAGTTGCGATACCGCCATCACTCATTCCATGATAGTGGATGAGCTTTCGACCTGCCTCGTAGAACTCACGCAGGTAAATCTGATGCGTCGGCCTGTCCCGGATTCAGCTGCTCCGACAGAGACACAACGCCTTCGTCGAAATTCTCCCACTTCCAGTCGGGATCCAGGCCCATCATATACTGGATATACCCCCAGCGGATGATATTGGGCACCCCGCCATCGATATTCAGGTCCCAGAAGTGATCTGATCCACGGAACCAGGCCGGAAACACTAGATGGAGTTCATAAAGGGTTTCGGCGTTGAAGTTACAGCCCAATGGGTCTGAAATGATAGTCTGACCATAATCTCGGCGCATTAGTCTAGCATAATTGGGATCCGTATGCATGAAGATACTCACATCAACTAGACCATATTGCCAGCCACATTGCCTCAGGACTTCTTTCCAAATCACATCGAACATGCTAATCGGAATCATGGTAGCATTGGAGATGTAGTTCACGTAACCTAGCCAAAACTGCCAGATCTGCTGGTGCGACTGAATCAAACAGCAGGATTAGATATCAGTGTTAAGTGACTGTCCTACTGACTAATAACAGAGACGGTGGTACATTTAGTCATTTGAAATGTAAGTAACCTAGTTGCCTTGATGACGATTATCGTTTGATACACATACAGGGAAAATTTAAGCAAAATCTCAGGGTAATCTTCATATTATTCCGTAGAACTCCCCTAAAATTTGGTCCTCAGCAGCTAAGATCAAGGATACCACTTGAGAATGCTTTCCATGTTGTCAGCGACGGTCTCCTCCAGGGACCTCCACCCCTGCTGACCATTCCACTTTTCCAACAACGCAAGTGATTGACTGCAGTCTGTGGTCACTTGGAGTCTGGAGAGGCCAGGGATGTCATCGATAAACTTCCTTTTCGGATAGAGCCTCCGCATGATGGCTAAGATGTCATTCCAGTTGCAGTACTCTCCCCATCCAGGAAGTCGCGCGTTTTTGACTTCTGGGTCTAGTACCGCCGCAACGTGAAGCAGTGCGCAATCTTTTACATCGTTAGATATTGCTGTAATGCTTCGTTAGAATCGTGCTCCGCCTGTTAATCTTATAGGGAAAGGGGGTTACGAACTCGCGAGAGACGAAGCTAACTCCTCTTTTTTCCCGTCATATAACATCTTGATGAACGCGTAGTGAGTTTCGGCGTGTTTCTTGTTGAGGTATTCACCCAAAATACCTGCCGGGAAGACACTGTTGACTGTGAAGTTAGGCGCGTTGTCATGGACGAACTTCCACAGAGCCTTCTCGGCCTCGACCTTGCTCGCCATATACACCACAAAGCCACGACTGGGGTCATATGGCGGGGGTGCCCAGGCAAGCTGTACTGACATACTGTTCCACGTATCCGGACCAATATGAGTGGTGTCGTCTGGGACGGGCATAGCAGAAGCTGCTATGGATGAGGTGTAAACAAATTCCTTCACCGACGGCTCCTTGAAGGCGGCATCTAGAAGGGAGGTGACTCCCAAGATAACTTGCGGTACAACATTGTTGGGATTTGCATCGAAGGTGCCAATTGAAGCTATATGGACAATAGCGGATACCCCCCTGACAGCATAATCAAAGGCGTGCTCAATACCCAGATCAGCAACTTCGACTAGCTCAAAGTCGCCGCGGTCTGCATGGGGTTTGAAGACGTCTTGGGTAAGCCAGGCTGATTTTTGCAGATCTCGGACGGTCCCTCGGACTTTGTATCCACGCTCAAGAAACTGTTTCACGGTGTGTGAAGCCAAAAACCCATTGGCGCCGGTTACCAGGACCCAGGAGCCCTTGGGGATGGCAGTCTTTAGTTCGGACATTGTTGAGCTTAAACACCGACCTTTGAGAACCAGACCGGAGTGTATAATGCGATTGAGTGTGAGCCCAAGTCTGATATCTCCAGCACCTGGGCAAGACCTGCATTATATACTCGAGGACCATCGTAGGTCAGGGGTCAAGGACAAGTGAGGCTGCGTCCCCGATCCGACGACGGACAGGTCATGGCCGAAACCACCGAATTTCTGACAAATCCAGCTTTGAATTAATAATTAATCAATTCCAATGAGTATCCTCGGTGGTGATCCATGTCGTGACTGTGTATGCTGGGCCATCATGGATGTAGTGCCTAAACACGACTATGCCGGAAAAGGAAAGCGTAGATTACCAGAAAGGGAAAAAAAGGAAATTTGCAGCTACCGAATAGGGAATGGCCCAAAAACGAGGACGAGAAGATCGGTATCTATTGCTGCCTAGGAACACCAGCAACATAATTAAGGACCAAGGGAGGTTCCTGTACATCCCGCCAAAGCTTTTCAACGAGGTACTCCAGAAAGCCGTTCATACCCAATGTCTGGAATCCACCATTGTGCTTCACCATTTGCAGCGCGCCTAGCGCATGGCGTCTGGACATGGCGATGTCACCGAGCAAGATCTAGCCAATAAGTCAGCAGTCCGCGGTGGAAGAAACCGGAGAATTTTACTCACTTCATCGAATCCTAGCATTACGACCGTCGCAAGAGTGGCGTCGGTGATCAACGCCGAGATCTCGGACGAAATAGCTTCGTTTAGAGCCTGCATACAGGACAGCTTATACCTGGTAGCTAGCTGCATGTAATATTGCCGTCGTTCCGGTTGTTCCTGCTCGCATAGCGATAAATAACGGCACGCGTTGAGAAATAAGCTGTCTAGAGAGTCCCCTCTGGCGACGGCGATCGGCGTCCATTCCTTATTCATGACTTTGCAGTAATCTTCCCCGTACCAGATCATATTACAATTGATGCTTTGGTCCGGAATTACGACTTGTAAATCTGGGTTGGAGTTGCAGTTAGCGTACAGACCTCACACCCGAAGCTTAGAGACACGAATAGTAGCCAGCATCTCCAGACCTACAATAACTGAAAAGAAAGTTCTCGGCTTGACTAAAAGACCTCACTGGGCTTGCGAACGGACATATTCGTTCGAAGGTCAGCTGGCTGATGGGACTTGGCATAAGCAGGTTCTCCGTCGCGTCTGCCTTCAAGCGGGAGGACGTAGACCTAGACACAGGCCAATCAATTTGCTCCGCAGCTGTATTTACACATTTTGCTAGCTGAGTGGTCTTGCCATTCTTGCCAGCGTGGTATTCTATGATATGGAAGCAATTTCTCCTCCTAGCATGGGTGACGCGGGCCGCATGCGCGTGGGCTCGCTTTTGTGACTTCGGCCGCAGAGCGTCTATGAAGAGAATATCGCCAGAATTGCCTGGCGCCATGTGTATGTAGTTGGAATGGTAGAGGTGATGCGAGTATGAGTTTGTGAGACGATATCAGGGAGGAGCATTTTTTGCATCAACGAAGTTGGGCCGACGCGGCAAACATATGTCAGCGTACGGGGAACTTGTTAAAGCGGCGAGTTTCACTAGACCAGAAATAGTATGGATCATCTTGAGCCACAACATTGAACAGACTACATACCAGCTTCCAATACACTACTTGATTGCATACGCCTTGTGGTAAATAAGGGGGGACATCGAGAAACGAACCCTGTAACTGCCGGTTCATGAAAAGATTTCTATAATCTTGTCATAACCCCTCTGTGCCGCATAATCTGCAGCTGTTTTCCCGAAACAGTATACAGAATGGATATCGAAATCTTCAAGCAAACGATCCGCACGAAGCAGCTTGGTGCAGGACTGTCTGGCCGTGAATATCACGAGACGCGTGGTCGAGTTCTGCATGCTGAAGTAAGAGTTGCAATATCTTCGGGCAATTATAGCGAACACACAACTCGAAGGCTGTCGGACCCCATATCGTCCTCGCATTTATATCAGTACCAAAGGCTAGCAGAAGTGATGCTGCTTCTGTATGTTCATGGCGTGCTGCAAACACTAAGGCCGTTTCAGACTCGTCGTCACCCGCGTTGATTATGCACCTGGCATCCAGCGGTGCTGATAGCGAATTTCGCCACCTATAAAAGTTGACTGGGTGGAGAAATTCGCCGACAAAGTACTGTAAATGCTTGATATGAGGGGATAATGTGTAGAAAATCCGAACTAAGTTCAATTGGAAAAGGATAGTCAACTTGAGATAATTAGAACTGTCATACGTATGATTCTATCTTCGTGCTTCCTTCCACCATACTCCTTAAAACCGTAGAAAACAATCTATATAAATCCTGGAGCCTTAAAAAGTGCTTTATGGCCATACAAAGGTGTTGATAACTCCTCATACGTTTCGGATACCGAAAAACGTCGGAGGTGGCCAAAAATGCCGGATTGTTCAGGCTTTCAACAAAATGGATGTTCGCATTTGGCATGATTCGATAGGAAATCACCACCTGCACTTAACCGACCAGTAGTAACAAGTAACTGCTTGTGCATAGTAATGCGGCTGCCTCAACGCGGCACCAGTCAGTCATAGGTTGTGTCTTGGGAAGAGACGAAAGAGGAAGGAAGCAAGGCTGAACTCAGATTATCAAGCCGATTCAACAGCACTAAGTAGAGTGTTAATTTAGCACGGGCTAACTACATATGCATATTCCAATTAGAATGACACTGTCTCACTTAGGCTGAGTGGTCTTATTCCGACTCATTCCCCATGTTGCGCATCCCCTTCTGATGTCTTGCATGTATAACGGTGGGCTGCAAGCTGATTGGGCTGTCAGGTTGCAAAGTGATGCTAAGCTGTGAGTGACCTGGCATTCAGATATCGGCCATGCCAATAGTTAGCGAGAGGCTTGTAGCCTAGTTTACGATTACGCAGCTACCTAGCAAATAATTTTGTCGGCTATCTAAATGGCTTATTTCATGTTGCATATTATACCCGAGTCGTAGGTATGTAGATCTTGAAGTCTACGCTCATGAATTATCGCAACGTGCACTGTGTATATCAATGTCAAGGGCGAGAATTACCATTCGTAGGATGTTCCTCACTGTCCGCATGCGGCCCGGCAATCATCGAGTATTGACCTCCGGCTCCAGCCCAGGAGAGTCTCTTCTGACGAACAGCAGAATTATCGATTAATGTTGCAACTGTGATATCATCATCCTTCGGCCCTTGTCCGCATTGGTAGTTGGCATTAAATCCCCATGAGTACGCCTTTCCTTCTGATGTGATCACGATGTTGTGATCGGATCCAGCGGCCACATAGGTGCAATCCATTATGGGAAGCGCTGTAGGTTCAAGCAGAATGCGTGGTTTTTCGCGTTCTGATACAACTAATTCTGGGTCGTTGATGGGCAAAGTGCTGACATCTATACCCATCTGAGCACCATCAATACGGCCCCAAACAAGGCATTCGCCAGTTTGAGTGACTCCAATCGAGTGATGAGTCCCGCCCTGGATCATTTTCATCTTTCTGCCTATCAAAGACCGTACTCTCTGAGGCGTAGGTATGGTAGTGCCATTTGCACCGGCTCCTATCTTAACGCCGGTTTGTCCAAAATTGTTCAGGCCCCACGCCCACGTATCGCCATTGCAGTCAATCGCAAAGGCATGATCGCTGCCAGCGTGGACAGATGTGATTTTTATTCTGGGTGGAAAAGGCACCAGACCAGGGACTAGTCCAATGTTGAGGTAGAGTTTATCCAGTTGTGCATCAGAAACCATAGCACTGAATTGTCGGTCGACTCTTAAACGGCGGCCTAGTTGGTTTTGCTCAGACATCCCCCAAGAGTAAACCTGACCGTTGTAATTAAGCGCCAGACAGAAGTTGTTCCCGGCACTAATCTGGATAATCTTCGCGAGACCGGGTATCAGAATTGGCTTATTCTGTTTCTCGATAAGCTGGTTGTGGTCAAGGAGAAAGCCTTTTCGAGCCTCGTTGCTCTATATCCAATTAATTTTCGTAGTGGACAGAGGCAACGATTCACTCACAACAAAAGTTCCCCACCCCCAGACATAGCCCTGTTTCGTCAAAGCAAACGAGGCGCTATCACCTGCAGTGACACTGACGATCTTACTCCCCGGGGCAAAGCTTTGCGTAGGGATCGCAGTTGGTGTGGACTCATAGGGATTCAGATCCCCATTACTGTCATCCGAGGCAGCGTCATCCTCGCTGTTAATATCCCGTATACCACCTTCCCAAGAGGTTTCACGTCCAAGAGCATTGTTATCATTCACACCCCAAGTCAAAACCTTGCCATCACGAGTCAAGGCTACAGCATGCATGCCACCTGCTGCAATATCAACAACGCCCACCTTGCTTGCATCGAGCTTTCCATTCAGCCGCGGTCTTGTAACGTCCGTAGCGTCCTGCGTACCGAGACCTAGTTCTCCAGCGCTACCTTCTCCGAAAACGTACACGTTTAGTCGCGCGGTAGGTGCTTCGTTATTAACGAGTCGTGCGGGTTGAACGGGGAGCTTCCTTGATCTTTTGGCAACGGGCTTGGTCGTTTTTGAAGGTTCAAGAACCAGGGAGCGTCGCTTGCGCGTGGCAGGCTTTTCTTGAGCCATGTGCAATTTGAAAATTTGAAATAGAATGTTGTCGATAAGAAATTCTCACGTAGGAAATGGATCGTTAATATGTAGTAGACAACCAAATTGAACACGCAGTTGAATGTCGATGATTGAAAGGAGTGACGCGGGAGTCGCTAGTAGGTAAACAGCGCTATTCCCTTTGTGACACTAGATTCAGATCTAACTGCATTAGGCAATGACTAACAAAAGAGGTTGGCAATTTGGAATGTCTTTACAGCGTACTCTAAGCAGTTGAAGAGGTGAAAATAGAACTGGTTATCATAAGTAGTAAGTGGTATTGTGGCTGTTATCGAGAGCTGTCGCTTGGTGCGATGTTCATCTGTGTAGTTCAAGTTGGGCAGGCCAATAAAGTTAGGGCTAGGATTTCACAAGACGCCGACATCATTATCTTTCTAACTCCTAGCCAATACCATCCATTCTAGCGTATAGAACAAGTCGCCTGAAACCAATGGACAGCAGAGTCATCAAGTACCTAGAGTCCGGCCAACCATTCAGCCGATGAAAGAACCTCGGCCTGTTTTGGAAATATTTTCCTGACCAGTATGTCGTGAGACTCGGGATCGCGGTCTTTGCACAAATCTTCTAACACAACAAGGCGATAGTCCATATCCGCTGCTTGTCGAACGGTAGATAGGATTACGCCACTGGTTGTCAAGCCTGTGATGACGAGAGTCTCTACATCGAGACTACGAAGCACGGTTTCAAGATCACATCCGTGGAAAGCAGATCCACGGGACTTGTTGATTATCACATCACTTTTATCAGGTACAATCGCGTCATGAATTTCGGCGGATTTGCTGCCTTCGGTCAAGATGTTCCAAGCTACGACTTTGGCGATGGATTTGTTTTGGGGGCTCGCATCGAGGAACCCTGGGCGAAAAACAGTTCTGATATGGACAATCCTGAGGTCAGCTTCACGCGCCGATTTGATCACAGAAGACAGCCGGTCAAGATATGGTTCCATGTCTTCCATGCGCTCGATGACACCATTCTGGACATCCATCACCAAGAACACTGTCGCCCCCATTGTTGTTGCGAGTTCGTTTAAAAAAGGGCGCTGAGAACTGGCAGAGCTTAGAAAATGGAATTGATATGATGCGAAGTGCGGATGAGAAAATAATAAATAATCAACAAGGTAGTTGGCGAAGACCAGTTCTGTGTTAGCCCTGATTCGCTGATTGATTGGGGCTTTGCCGGTACCGGGAAGTATCTTCAGCTAATTGCCCAATGAGGAAATTCGCACTGGCCGGTAACGGGAATGGCTATTTTAAGGAAAGGAACGAGGCTAGACTGCGAGAATAGGAATCAAAAATTAAAACGGTTATGTTGATACTCTTTCTAGATCGCGGCGAATTACACAGAGCCACGACAAAATATACGTGCTGCATGAGGGAAATTAGACCTCATGCAGCTGAATGTACAGCTGAAAGCTGAAACTAGTTGGGTAGGCATGGTCGTGAATCCAATGGGCTGCCATTGTGCATCATAATGATACAGCTAAACCTTTCCCTACTCTTGAGTAATGATTTCACCAAAATTTGTCAAAACAACTGAAGACCCCGGGAAAACAACTGACTGTGAGCAAAGTTGCCAAGCTTAATGAAGTCACAGGATGCATTGCCGCGTTTCACGTATTTTCAATGGAGGGATGACTACTTGAAAGAACGCCCAACCGAGGTGCAGCACTAGCAATATCCACGAAGGAGCAATATGGCCTGCAAAGACTTTTGAAGTCCGAGGAATGGAGTTAGAGGCTCTTTTCTAAACGCTACGGTCATGGAGTACTTGTATAGAGAGAGGATTAAATCTGACTGGGTATTGGCAACTCCCTAGTGGGAACTACGTACCTAGCTAGGTAACTATATATCAATAGATTTCCCAGCTTACGTATTGCATTGGTATCAGTTCAATGTCCAGGACTATTAGTGACCCGTGAGAATGCAATCATAGAGCCCTGGTAGCAGTGCTAGTGATAATACCGCTCAGAAGAGCTTCGGATTTATGGATATCTTCTCCACGTCCGGAGGAGTTCAGTAGATAAGTTACATCTACCCACCTAAATGCTTAGGTAAAGTCGGAAATACCCTAGATATACCCAAGTGAAGTTTCCAAGGCCTCTAACACCTCTACACATTCAGTCGAGCAGTTAAGGCGAAATTATGACATTATATTGTCATATTGTGATCATCTAATCTCTTTTCCCATCATCATCCAGGTCTAACCCCCACATATTCAACTTTTCCTTGCCAAAATCAAATTCCATCAGCACTGCACCGAAAGCATCAACTTCATCCGGTTTGGACTCGGCTAGCTGTACAGTTTCATCGCGACGTAGAAGACCAGTATCATTCTCCAAGCACACCTTGGTCCAGGAGAACGTCGACGAAGCATCCCACACGCCACGCCGAGTTGTGTACTTGAGTCCGAGGCATTCACATGCGGGCACACCCTCTAGCATTGAGGTGATAATGCCGTAAATTATATGTGCTGTGACCCACGTCCGTCGGATGCTCTCCGAGACAATCCACGCGTGCCACAATATCTCTGATTGCTTTACATCAATTCGGAAGTTCTGGCCAAAAGTATCGTCGATGAAGCCGGGTTGAAACAAACTTCCGTTCTGAACTGCGGAGGCTATACTTGAGATCATTTCATCCATCCAGGCACGGAGAGTAGACAATTTCCTTTCCGATAGGTGTCGCTGCCGAATATCCCCATCGAAGATCCCAATTACAAGGTATATGAATAATGCGTGCACGCGGCTAAGACGTGTATAGCAGTCGTCTGCAGCCGAAGGCTCTGCTTCTGCGCTTTCGATAAGCGCTGACGTACGTGCCTCAAGAATGTTCAATAACAAAGATTCGGTCTTCTGCGTGCGCGACAGGTAGCTTGAAAGCATGGTGAACGCATCCCGGATGCATGGGGGTTGTCGGTTGCGGTAAAGTCGTGGATGAATGAACGAATTGCCTCCTTTTGTTGTCCAGTCCGTAAGCCAGACACGCAGTCGTTCAAGTAATCGGCTCGCTGTCTCTTTCGACGGGGACTCGAAAACAGTTACGTCCATCCGCACAACAGACCATGACTGCGGGGTCAGGAACCAGGCGTTCTGGAGATCGGGCAGTGTTAGTGATAGCGATGCATTGGAGTCTCCAACCAGGATCGGACTTGATTCTAGCAGCGGCATAGTCTCTACAATGGGGAATACCAGGCTAGGTGGCGCCAGTTCTGTGTTCAACAACGTGTTTGCTGTTGGCCCATCTTCGGCGCCATAGAAAATGAACCGGGAACGTGTCGTATAGACACACTCAATATCCTTTGCCTGGCATCGACTACATTTCGGGAGCTGTTTATCACACTTCCGTTTAGCCTTTCCGCACGATCCGCACGCTTTCAGCCCTGAGATGTTCATGGTAGTTGTGATGTTTTACAAATTTGCGTTTTGATGTTGTGGACAGTTCTGCCGGTTTAAGCTAGCAGCTCCGTCTATTGATGGTCATTAGGCCCCCTTAAGTTAGCGCTCCGCATCTTGTGCGTTCAATAATCCCAAAAGAGGGATTTGATTATGCATCAACAGCGGGCTTGGTGTATGAATCGATAAAAAGGGGCTATGTGTTGGTCAGTCGAGCATTATAAGAGCGATCTGGTTTCCCTTGTCTGGGAACCCATAACCTTTTCTATTTCAGAGAAATCGTAAGGGGGATTTTCCTGTGGAGATAAAGATATCAAAAATATCAAAATGGCTCTCAGCGGGATCCCTTTCGACATTTTCGCCCAGAACGCCTCTAACTTTACCAAAGTTTACCACCACACGCCGTATGCTACAATTTCTGTTTCCCGTCCAGAGCTCAGTCAGGTTGGCAAGACTGTTCTCATCACAGGCGGTGCAACTGGCATTGGTCAGAGCATCGCAACAAACTTTCTACGGGCGGGGGTTTCCACCATTGTTATTACTGGACGCCGTAAGGATGTCCTCGAAACCGGGGCCGAATATCTCAGGGCCGAGGCCCGGAAACTTGGGACGTCATTGACTGTCACTGCGCAAGTCTCCGACCAGTCTGATCGCGCAGCCGTAAAGGAACTCTGGCTGAAACTCCAACAAGACGGCATCTCTGTTGACACCTTAGTGTTGAATGCGGCCGACTTCACCGAGCAGAAATCAATCCTAGAGCTTGGAGTAGACCGGCTGTGGGCCGCGTTTGAAACAAATGTTCGAGGGGCTTTTGACATGATTGAAAGTTTCTGGAAGCAACCTGATGACAAGCCTAAAGTAAGCTGAGCCTCCCCGAAGTCTCCGAAATATATGGGTTTTAATAACTTTCACAGGCAATCATCAACATCGCTTCGCAGGCCATCAACATGCTTTACCCCGAACAGCTGTTTGTTGCTTCTGTAGCCCCAGGGTACGGCTTGACCAAAAATTCAATCACGCTACTTTTGCAACAAATTGCCAAGGATGTGTCGCCCGATAAGCTACAAATCATTAGCTTCCATCCTGGCATGATTGAAAATGACATTTTCCGATCGTTGGGCATCACGGACAAGGATCTGCCATTTGAAGACCGTAAGTCCCTGCTGTCAACTGGTACGGATCATCCATTAATGTAAGACTATAACAGCCAACCTTCCTGGTGCCTTTGCGGTGTGGGCTGCCAGCAAAGAAGCTAGCTTCCTCCACGGTCGTTTTGTTTGGGCGTCATGGGACATCGATGAATATTCAAAGGGAGAGCTGCGGAAGCGCATAGACACCAACGTTGATTTCCTTAGAGTGGGGGTTGTGGGCTTGCGAGGAGCAAATATTGACTGATTCTGTGACTTGCACTTCATAGACTACCCTATCTCTCCTGGAATGGATATCCGCAAGCATCTTCTACGTAATTAATTGTGCTGATTAGTGGATTAAATTTAGGGGGTTGAATTCGAGCAGAAGCTTTTGTTGTTTATTAGGGAACACAATATATCTCTAGTTTACTCGGCCACCTGAGGGTGTTAAATTCGCACTCGGTGTAGTTGCATAGTCTCAGATGTAAGAACATTGTCAAACTCATAGTTGATACGTAGGAAACAATCAACCTATCAATGATTTAATGATGCGTCATTTTAATTCCGAAAATTCGCACCTATACGAACTACCCCTCGGGAGTTCCCATTGAATCCACTATTACCGCGAAGTTCCAACAAATTGACCCATAATTAGCGAGAGCTCATTCTGGTAGTTGGTATTTGTACTTTTGTCTGGTCATACTACTGTATTGATTAATATAAGTATTCAATATCTCGTACTGGAGACGCAGTATTGAAACCTTCACAAATAGAAGTTCATCATTTACCATAGTATCTACTTCTACGTCCATATCATCCAAAATGCCAACTATTCTCGATTCCTGTGCCCCTTCGGTCAAAGAAGAGCCAAAGTCTTCTAAATCTCCAATTCCGCCTGTACTCGAATATGAAGCATCCACGTGCACTTCGGCCGACCTTGTGTCGGCATTGAAGGTGTCCGGTGGCGTGATTATTCGTAACATCCTAACCACCGAAGAAATTCAGGAAATCGAGTCCGATGTACGACCCTGGCTAGATCAGGACAAGCCCTGGGATGGAGACTTTTTCCCACCAGAAACAAGAAGGGCGTTCGGTTTGGTTGGAAAGTCTAAAACTTTTGCATTAAGACTCGTCGGGCACGAACTATGGCTAGAAGTCGTTGATGCCCTATTGACTAGCGAAAATACAAATAACTGGGTAATCCTGGTTCCCTACAGAGAGTGAGACACAGAACATGAATACTGAAAATTCCACGTTAGGTTGGGAATAGGAACGAGGTCAGCGTCTGCAAACCGCAGCTGAATAACACTATTGTATTCAGTATTGGACCTGGCGCGCGCGATCAGAGTCTTCATAGGTTTGTCAATGTTCCCGAATCTGATAGTATAGGCTAACACCATGTATAGAGATGACCAAATCCACCACCAGAATCATCGAGCTGTTGAAAAGCATGAGCTTGGCCGTGACACTGGTATTGGCTTCTTCGTTGCAGGCAAAAAGACAACTCGACAGAATGGCGCCACACGGTTTATCCCGGGATCGCACCTTTGGGATTATGCGGAAGGGCCTGCACGCGAGGACCAGACAGTCTACGCCGAATTGAACCCCGGGGATGGATTCATGGTTCTCTCTGGGTGTTTCCATGGCGGAAGCGCCAATAAGACGGAAAAGGAAGAGAGATTGGTTTACTCATGCTTTTACACTAGGAGTTGGTTGAGACAAGAGGAGAACCAATACTTGGCGAATGACACGGCAAAAATTCTCGAGCTGCCGAGATGGTTGCAAGAACGTGTAGGATGGAGTCTTTCAACACCATTCTTAGGATGGGTTAATCTCAAAAGTCCTATGCTACTTTTGCATCCTGACGAAGATAAGGGGGGGGATTTGTTTTAGAGAAACGCAGATGTTAGCTGACAAGGTTATTTTGGCCTTGTGAATATAAACTGCAACCAATCTAATATATAAAAAAGCAATATCGCCACAGTCGTAGAGAGTGTATCCAAATAAATATTGAAATTCCACGTCAAAGTTATCGTCCATAAAGTGGTAAAAACACCAGTTATCGTGACAGGTGTCTCGTGTAAACCTTCAAGGGTCTCTGGTAACAACTTTTCTTGCAAGGGTTTAGAATGTTGAGATCTAGACATTCTCAGTCTCGCGGTCCAAAACTTCAGGCGCTCTCTCTCTATTTCCTACTCTACCCATGTCCGTGGTTGAGGCTAAAATCACTTGTACGACATAGGTTTGCCAGCTTGCTGCTACAAGGCATGTAACCAACAAGCTTATCTTTCCTATGGCTGAGCACTTATCGCACGGACGCCCCACTATAGCCGCGCTGTGGAGTCGCCAAGCTTTCTTGGACGGAGAACTCCGTAAGAACCCCACAGAATCCCACCAATGGCCGCGGCAGGATCGTTCTCATTTCCTTAAGGCTTACACCCACTACATAGTGTAGGACTTGGTGGTTGAGAGAAATGGCGTGGATGTCAATGACACTGGCTCCCTAAGACTCAAAGCTGTGAGACAGCAGCAGTCATCGCTAAACTGGTTGCCAGGCTCTGAAGAATAAAATTCTAAACGGGTGTATTGACGAACTGAAGTTGTCCATTTACTAGATGCAGCTGGGGGAATATGGTTCATAAGAGATCGAACCAAAATTACTATAGTGTGTGGTTTAGAATTGCTACCACACTGTTGATAATATCGATAGACAATTGAAGTGACATTCCAAAGTTCTGTTCTCTCTCGAATGGTCCTATTCATCACTGAAGTCCACATAGTATCCTTAGGCAGTATATATCGACAATATTAATGTCCACCTGGTACGACAAGAGTCTGGAAATATTCCCAATATTTCTTGGTAGACATCCTCCGCAAACTTTTACCAAAGAAGGTAAATATCAAAAAGGTTAATGTGCAACCGAGCGATAGCATACCGACAGCCACAAATGTCTTGAGGTAGCCTTGAGCATCGATCCATGGTGTGATGCCGTACGAGAACCCAAAACCTATTGTGTTCCGGATCACGATAATGAGCATCATTGCTTCTCCCGAGATCTCTTTGAAGCAATCAACACCGTAGGCCAGCGAAACCGAGCCACCCACAACCACACTAGCCATGACCATTCCTGTACCAATGATTATAGCAACTGAATTTATCTGATAAGCCGCTCCAACGCCCCAAAGAAGAAACCCAGCTGCACCAATTAAAGCGGAGACTATGAGTATCCAGAGACGATGCTCTGGCTCGCGCATACCTCCATTTCGCCGGGCGAGGTACAGGGCAACTCTATCGCCCACCCAACCTGCCCAAAGAGCACCGACAAAGGATCCCAAGAAGGGAGAAATGTAGGCAAGACCAACCATACTGGCTGCAAAATTGTATGGTGCAGCACTCAGAACTGAGCTCATGGTGCCATTGACAACTAAATACCAAGAAAGGTTGCTGCCATAAAGGAAACCAGCCCAGGTGATATTTGGGAAATAAAAGAAGATCATAAGTGGTCGATACATCATCACAAACATTTGCTTGACCGACGGACGACCACGAAGATTGCGGAAAAGTTTTAGGTTTTGCATATATCCTTGTGGCTGTGTTGTTGATAGGGATGGGGATGAACTGCTAATGCGAGCTGTCGGATTGTTCTCATCCTTGTCGGTCCCCATCGATTTCTCTTCGATTGAGTCTTCAATCCCTTCTACCGTCTGTCGAAAGTACATTGTTTCCTCGAGACCAAAGAAGATGATGACGGTTGTACAGGCAAGCACGATAGTGCCAAACCACATAGCAGCGCGCCATCCGAGGCCATTAGTAATGAAACCTGCGAGTAGAGGAGCGAGGGCGTTGGATCCAAAGAGGAAGAGTGCGTATAAGCTAAAACAATGAGAAAGGTGGCGAATTAGATTTTCAAGTGCAGGAAGACGTTGTCATGATGGGTGATGGGATGCATAATTACCCAATATAGAGCCCTCTCTCATGAGCAAAGAAAATATCGGCCATGGCAATTTCGGGGAGTGATTCACACGGTGCGGCGAGAGCACCGAGTAAGATTCGATGAAGGTACCACACGCCGGGAGAGTGTGAATACACGGTCCATATCATGGGTCCAATAGAGAGGAGACTGGTTAAAATAAAGACTCCCCGTCGCCCAAAAACTAGGGCAATCGGCTGCCAGATCAAGCATCCCCAGCCCAGAAACAAAAACATTAAACCAGTACCGGTATCAAGATCAGCTACCGAGATCCCCGTCTCTTCAGAAATGTTGGAAATCACTGAGTACTGCGCGGTTGTTGCGATCCCTATGCCGAGAATGTAGATGTAGACCATGAACGCAGTCCATCGCTTCCGCTTTAGGGACCAGTTAAGCGGATCCTCGGGGTCTGCACTGGGCTGTGGGTGCAACACGATGTCATGATGGCTCGTGTTGACTAGGTGGATGGTTCCAGGAACCATGTCATGTTGTTGTGTAACAGACATGTCTACTGCGAATGCTACCTAGGTATAAAAGGTGGAAAGTGACCAGGGTTTTGTTCATTCAAGTAGGCAATGGACTATCATGATATATCAATGGTTCCTGCTGCCTTATCTATCTGCGCATACCTACAAATAGCAAATACCTCGCTAGCCCGAGATTCAAGGAAAACAGTTCTTATCTTGCATCGTCTAGACAACTAGAAACTACTAAACTATTCCATGATTTATTAGCTATCCATCGAACTAGTACAAATGCAAATGCGCATGCATTGGGAAGATATAGTATGTGATTATGTGTACATACTAAGCTTACCCCTCCTAAGACGCACTAGAGGGGCTAGGCTGCGTATCAAACTATAGCTTACATCAAGCATTGCGTCAGAGACCAACGGAGCTGCAAGGCCCGGACGATAAGACTTCTTTGTTGTTCTTATCAATTGTTTAATGATCTCAAGCCCAGAAAGTCATGCCCCGCAGGGATCGCACGGGACAATCTAGCCGCGCTCACCCTAAAGAGACCCCAAGGATTCGTAGCTTGGAAAAAAGCTTTATCTGACTTGAAAATAGCTTATCTATAACTTGTTCAAGACCTGGTATATAGAGTTTCTAGTATGTACAGGGCGCATTGCGGCTCATATTCCTGTATAACATGTATGATGAATAGATTTGTCCGGTTTTGTAATCCTGTCACTATCATTTTTTGCCTGATACTTTGCCTCGTTCACCACCATGGCAACTATTACCCAAATGCCTGTTGGCTATCCCCCAGAAATTACTGGCTATGCTGAGCCTTGGATTGTTAGTCCGGGAGACGAGGTAGCCATCAAGGTATGTCATTCACGAGCCATTCTTGCATCAGACATATAGAAATGATATTGTAGAAGTCCAATTAGTTAATCTTCATCCCGGCACATTCTTAGATTTCATGTACGGAGCCCGAGTTCACCGATCAAACCGTGCGTATCATTCAAGGCGTCAATGTCGACCACTCCCCTAAGAAACAAGAAGAGATCATTCACGAGGGGGGTGTCCGTAAAGGTCGGTTTCAAAAAAGCAATGTAGGCTCGTATGCCGTGGTAGAGAAATGGTTGCCTGGCGGAGCACCTTCAGGAATAGAGGCTTTTTTTTTCATGCAACCCTGGCTCCCACAGGCCGGCCATACTCAAAGTGTTATTTCGACACTTGACATGAGAACGAAAAGTGGATTTGCCACTGTTCTTAACGAAGCCGGACAAATGGAATTCTGGATTGGCACAGGGTATGGCGTGGAGGTAATCCATACCGACTTTCATCCTGAACGTAAGAGATGGATCGAAGTCAAACTTTCCCTGGATAAGACCTTGTTCTCTGTTACTTTGACACCCTTGGCGCTCATTGCTGCCGCTTCTAATGTCCCTCCTTTTGCCCATCAGCACAACTTGAAGAATCCGCTGAGGCTCTTCAAGGAAAATGTCTTAATTTTTGGTGCATCTACGGTCAAATGGCCCGCATATGCCTCAGACGTGTTCAATGGCCGGATAGACCGTCCGTGCATCAAGAAAACAGGATTTCCATCGACAACTATTGTGGAATTTGACTTTTCTCTTGAAATCTCGAGCGATAGGATCATTGATATATCGGGTAACGCTTGTCATGGGAAACTTGTGAACGCCCCGACTCGAGCCGTTCGAGGGCACGACTGGGATGGCAGTGAGCCGGACTGGACGAAAGCAAAGTTTGGCTATGGAGCAATTCACTTTCATGATGATGACCTAGACGATGCTGCATGGGATACGGACTTCACCATCAAAGTTCCACCAAATGCACGTTCTGGGGTATATGCTGTGAATGTGCAATCGACAAATGGCAAAACCTCGGATAGTATTGTGTTTATGGTTCGACCGAGCGAAGACGCATGGAAGCAGAGGGACGGAAAAGTCGCCTTTGTTCTTTCTACTTTCACATATCTTGCATATGCTAACGAGCAGTTGCATGATAAAAGCCGCATATCTGCTATAGATGTCGGACCAGGGTTTGATATGAATACTGCAGCAACAAGCGAGGACTTTTGGCGTATGAAAAGACGAAAGGACGTCGGGTTATCTCTTTATGATGTTCATAATGATGAGTCGGGCACCGTCTTCTCTTCTGCCAAGCGACCTATTCTCAATCTGAAGCCAGGCTATATCATGTGGGCAATGCGACGGCCCCGAGCTCTTAGTGCGGACACTATGATGATAGGCTTTTTGGAGAGAGAAGAAATTCCTTACGAAGTCGTCACGGACCACGACTTACATGAACGCGGCGTGGGAGCCATCAGTGGGTTTAATACTGTATTAACCGGTAGCCATCCCGAGTACCCTAGCTTGGAATCGTACAATGCATATATTGCATATGCAAAGCAGGGCGGCAACTTGATGTACCTAGGAGGGAATGGATTCTACTGGATCAGTGCGATTGATATTCAAAATCGACCCCATCGGATCGAGATTCGTCGTGGCGATCAAGGCGTACGAACATACGTTTTGCCTGGTGGTGAACATATTCTAAGCTTAAACGGCCGGCAAGGAGGGCTTTGGAGATCACGAGGCAGAGCAACCAACGTTCTTTGGGGCATTGGCTTTTGTGGCGAGGGTGTCGCACCCGGTGTGCCTTTTAAGCGTTCTGAAGCCAGTTTGAACGACGCGAGTATCTCATGGATGTTTGAGGGTATTGACCCCGAGGAGCTTATCGGTGAGTATGGACTTGGCGGGGGAGCCAGTGGCGACGAAATTGATCGATTCGACGTTGCCAACGGTAGTCCTACCTGTATAAAGGTTTTGGCTTCAAGCACTGGACATCCAGATGATTTTGGCATTGCGCCGGAGGACGTTACCTTTCCGATATTGAACACTCTTGGCACACAGACAGATTTGATTCGCTCGGACATGACATACTATATCACTGACGTTGGTGGTGGTGTATTTTCAGTGGGAAGTATCAATTGGTATAATTCTCTGGGATGGGATGACTACCAGAATAACGTTGCGAGGTTGACTGCGAATGTCATGAAAGGGTTTCTGAAGGGGTTAAGATAACACAGTCCTGATATGACAAACAGAAATGCATATTTAAATATTTTTCTCGCCAGTATCGTACAATTATATTACGCCTTCTATCAACGTTAGAAACGTGAAATGGCACTTGATTGGACTGACCTCAAGCTCAACATAATGTTGGAATGCTGGCAATTAATTATAACTGTGAATACCGTATGTATATGTAAGCGGGAGGACTTCTCAATCCCAGAACGTATTACTACCTGCCACCTAAGTAGGAGATATTCTGAGTTAGTCAGAAAACCAAATCAATTATCGACCAACCAGAGGCGACATAATTGGAATGACAAAAAGAATTGAATCTCTTCAGTTGACTCTTCTTTGATGTCAATCCCAGCTAGTCTCGAAGAGGGAAGTGGAGGGAGTGGGGCGCCTTATCGATGCCTTATCATCAATCCCGCTCAAGGGGGCAGCCCAGTTCATAATGTCAACTGCAATATACTTCAAGTGTTCAAGAGCCAGCCCTTGAACACAACTTCAAATCCATCCAATTTCATCTGACATGGCTTCTTATTTAACCGAGTCTCGAGCGGCGACGAGATCTCTGAATCGAGCACCTATATCTCGAGTTCGGACAGGTTGCCTTACATGCCGCGCGCGCAAGAAAAAATGCGACGAAAGAAAGCCCCGGTGCCATGGCTGTGAGCGCAACTACGTTACTTGCAGATGGCCCCCACATGTCCAGGCCAGTATGTATAAGAGCCCAAGCAGCAACCAGGGAGACGAAAGGCAAGAGTTGCAACATCCAGAACCTGGAGGAAATGGATTTCTATGTGACGAAAGCTTCCACAGTGCGGATGGTCGAGCAGCAACTAATACGTCGCTGGTCTTAACGTCATCACTGCCAATGTCCGAAGGTACTCGGGGCAAAGATGGTCGAGCGCAAGTTTTGTACCAAGCAAATTCCATACGATATTTCGAGCGCCGCCAAAGCAATGTCGGTGGTGAAGATGGCAATGATAATGATAATCTCCCAGCACGAAGCGACTATGATAGTATAGAGCCACCTATCTCAGAACACAACACTCTTAAAATCCCCTCAAACTATACGGGCTCATCGCCACAAGTGCCCAAGGGCTGGGCAACAATACCGACGGAGCCGACTCTCTTCCCAGGCCAGCCACCGAGCACCTTTTACTTCCTCAGCCACTACTTGCATACAACGGCCAATCATCTGGTCAACGGTGCGAGCCCGATAAATCCCTTCCTGGCCTTTATGGTTCCACTGGCATTTTCAAGTGAGCTCATTCATCAGTTGCTCTTGACCCAAAGCGCTGCCCACTGGGTGAGAAGGTCCCGAGACAGACCGGATATTATGCCCAATACACATTATGGTAAATCATTACGAATCTTTCGGGAAAGTATCAACCATCGTTAGGGCAGACGGAAATGTCATTTTACTTGGTGTAGGTGCTTTGACATTATGCTTTATTGAAGTGTGTATATATCTCCATCAAATACAGAAACTAGGTGCTGACCGTGTTAGAATGTTAGAGGAGATACGACCGGCACGATTTATGACCATCTTCTGGCAGCCAAGACGTTATTAATCAAAATACTATCAGACACAGGCATCGTCATTACGACTAATTTGAGATGCTTTTTAATCGAGTACTACATTTACACTGCCACATTGAGCATGATATCCACGGATGCAAGGATCAGCGACCAATGTCTTCTCACCGACGAACTGGTAGATCATGCAGAGAGACTGGTTAAGGCACAATACGTTGGCAACATGTGCGGTTGCTGGTTAGAACTGCTTCTCGTCATACCATCAATTTTCAATTTGGGGCGACGATGGCTCATGCGTGGCGAAGTGGGTGCTTTGAATATGAACGACATGACCCAGTTCGCTGTGATACAACACAAAGTTCTCCACTGGAAATCAAATACCTCCGTTGAGTCTGAAGTGACTTTACTTGGCTTAATATACCAACAAGCCATATTACTATATTTGTATACTGCGGCGAGTTCCACCCAACATACGAAAAATGAACAATATGAAGGATTAATTGAGACCGCGATTGTCGAAGCCATGGGTTACATGCGCGAGCTATCACCAACTGCTCCTGTCAATACGAATATGTGTTGGCCTATTGCAATCATCGGATCGCTCGCGACTAACTCCGCAGATCAACAGGAAATAAGGGATCGGCTAGAAACCATGAACGTGACGCTGGGATTTGGAAATATTTTACAAGTTCTGACTATTTTGGAGGACATGTGGCAACACCCAAGTGACCAGGCTGGGCCTTGGAATATCTGCATTGCGATGCAGAAGCTTCAGATTTGGATATCATTCTCTTAATTATATGGGCTGATTCAAATTGTGAATCAAGGCATTTGGTCATCCAAATATGAGTATGCATGACTTATGACGTGCTGTAGCAAGAAAGCTTTTCGCGGAAAAGTCACAAAGCTTCAGCTCTATTATATAACAATTTGATGTTTTGAATAACACCTGTATCGATCTAGAATAGATCGGACTCTGGAGTACTCCTCACTGGAAGTAAAATTTCCTCCCCTTTTCATCAGACACCGCCTGTCTTCTTATCCTCACATTCGACAGCCAATACTGCCCGTTTGCAAATATCGCCAAAAACAATCCGACTGAAACCAGCGCAACGATAGCAGTCCATCCTATGGGGTATAGAGGCGCATCACTAGACTGGAACAGCTGACTTCCAATAATGCCGGAGGCATTGGCAGACATGATAAAAATCGCCATGGTTATGGATCGTTCACCCGCAGAGCGGGCGTTGAGAGCCATCCATGAGCCGTTTACGGGATCTAAATTTTCAACATTAATTCAGATCATTTCTTGACACCGGAAGAGATGATCTTACGCCAAACCGTGGAAAATGCAATAGAAAGTGTAAGCACCGCATACCGGGTATGCGAGTCGGTTGAATAGATCAAAAGACGGCATGCAAACTGTACAAATGTCAGACGCACTCACAGTCTTCGTTTTTCGTGCTTTGTAGAATATGTCTGTTTTTAATTGGAAAAGACGTACCGCAAAAGCCCACCACAATATCATTCCTGCTAATACCACTGGACCTCGTATGTTCAACTTGTCGGCTGCGTAACCCCAAGCGATATTCATAACGAGTTGAATCCACTGGCCCACTGAAACCATGGCATTGGATCGAAGTCGACCGTATCCAAGGCCATCCACTATTGTAGGTGCGTATGACCACATGGTTGAAGATGGTGCCAATGCGGCGATAGTGAGGAGAACGTGTGGGAGAAGCCGCCAATTTTTCAACTGAGAAATTTTATTAGTTTGAAATCACTTTTTTTTTCCAAATACACCCATAGGCGAATAGTTTAAGACATACCGCGTGCAAAATCTCGTCTTTAGTTATATTTCTCCGCGGCTGGGCCTTGCTAGGATCATCTGCTAACAGGCGACGAACAAGGATTTCAGTTTCGCGGACGGAGAAATATTCATGACCAAAGATGTTGATGGGTGACATTACATCCCTGGGGAAAAATGCGATGAAAACAGCTCCAACAATGATCCCGAAAAGACCTTCGATCTAAACGCATTTCCCTATTAGTTAGCAGACAGAAAAGGTGTGAAATGTAGCGAATCCGTACGATAAATAGCCATTGCCACCCAGCGAGATTAGCCACGCCTCGCATTTGTAATCTGTGCCCAGTAAACGAGTTAATCATCTATTACTATAGCATTGACCAACAGGCATGGCGAACGCACATTCCGTATGCAGCCAGTCCACTAACGGCTTGAGCAAGCATATTTCCCACGAAGAACCAGGAGAACCGTTTGGATGACTCGTTACGTTTGTACCATCTGGTGATCGTGTATAGGCCGGCCGGGATAAAGCCAGACTCGCAAAGACTAGGTGAAACAATATTTTGTCAGCCTGAAAGTCCAGTCCATATATCGTATTAAATCACTCAGTACACAGCCATAAAACACACCCAAGAAAAAGCCTCGTCACAAGGAATGAACCCAGTCCTTTTTGGAAGGCTTGAAATGTTGCCACCAAACTCCTATTCAATTTTTATGAGCAAAAGATCCAGCAACAATTAATCAGGGCTCGGGCTTGTCCTCACCAAGCGACAATCTGCCCACTGATCCACAGCGATGGTCCAATACGGTATAGAATGTAATTGCTTGGAATCTATATTCATTATCCACCGGAGAAAGATTTTGAAGAGATAATTAGTTGCAATTCAAAGCGGTGATTTGAAGGGCATAACAAACCTCCAAAATTACAATCCCCACTGATAGGAGCTGCTGGCCAACATTATACTGATTCTGGGTAATGCCAACATCGACGAGAAAGTAGTCTGTAAGTGCGTTTCCACTTTTGCCTTCTATCAGCATAAACTTCCGTATGTGAAATTTAGACAGCGTCGTACATATTTCCGCGATCAAGCTGTAGTGCAAAGAATGCTAGCATTAATAGTGGCATGAGGAGGAAATCGAGCCTTGAATATATTTATTAGCATAACTTTCCTTTTAGTGAGCAAGATATTTGGAAATTCCATGCCCTACCGTCTGACAAGTTTCCTTTCCTCTTCCTCGGTCCAATCCACCTCGAACTGCTCATAGTCACTCGTTCCTGCTTCGTCGTATTTCTGCATGACAGTGCTGGCACCATCAGTGGACTTGATATCTGGTGGCATAATGTCGGAAGGATTTTGAGTTCTGTTGAATGCGATTATAACCCTAAGAAACTATGTAGCGCCCGCCCTTCTGATCGAATACGTGGCAGATAGAATCAAGATGCACTTTAAGAGCTTTTACCGGGATAAAACGTTAGCATGGGAAGAATTCAGCCAGACTTTATTTATTAGAAATATAATCTGCCATTATAAAACATCAAAGTTAGCCACGGAGGTTGTGGTGTTCGCTGATTGCCACATGGCTTCTGAAGTTGCTGCAATAGCCGCCGAATTTCACGCAATCTGTGCTAATGTGAGGTTATGTCGGTATAAACCACTGACAGTTCCGAATTAGCTATGATGCCATCAGGCCAACGGATTGCAGAACATAGTTCACATATCTTGAAGTCCCGGGAGAAAGAATGATCCCTTGCTAACATAAAATCCGGTTTTGTTGGCCGACTTTTTACGCTATATGGCATTTATATGTCGGTATATACGCCGCTCGTCCGAGTAATTGATGGGTGTCAAAAAGCTAAAATTGGACGCTAAATCTAGAATACTAGCTTGCTTGTAGATAGCTGTGTTAAAACTTCAAACGCTTGATTTCCGGTTTGTTTATTTAAACAATCATAGAGGAGAGAGCGAAATCACGAATTTAAATTACATAGACCAGTCCAAGAGAGATCGATAGAATAACTACGAATCGGAACTTTCATATAATTGTATATTTTCTAGTTATTTCCATGTATTCAACCATGAAAAACAGACAAAGGAATTCTTTTTTACAGAAGCTGTCACAAGGAATTCTCGGCGTGGCGTGACTAGGGCTAAACCGATACATAGGACGAATAATATGCCGTTAATAAGTTCATTGGCTAGGATTTATAATCCTCACTATCTCAAAAGACTCATGCGTATATACTTTGGCTAAGAATAAACTTGAAATTTCATTAGAAAAATACCGCAAGCCTGTTTAAATTCGCACTGCACGTGGATTTTTCCAATGGGTAAGCTAAGCTCTGTGCTCAGAATGCCGCGGAATGAGGTGATGCGAGATAGAGGGGAAGGTCTGATAGTTAGGGTTATAAGATCAATTACTCCTCCTTTAGATAGAATATTTCATTGTTTATATATCTGCCTACGTATTATTATTCTATTTGAACGGCACTGGTCTGTTATACAAAACTTATCTCATTCAAATAACCTCCGCAATGGCATCTCTCGAGTCGCGAAAGCATATTTCCCCGGATTCAGGCTTTCCTATAACGCTGCATCCCCATTTCAACGCCAAAGTCGTATCCCATGTCCCCTCAAACCCTATCCGGGAACCCTTCAACCCCCCAAAAGACCGCGCTCATTTCGCCGATCCCGAGAAGAAGGCTCTCTTCGCCGTTGCGAAAAGAGTGGACTTGACTGAGGGTGTTGGAACCCTTTTGGAAAACGTGCAACTGTCACAGCTCAATGGGCAACAGCTCGATCAGTTGGCTCTATTGGTGACAGAGAGGGGAGTCGTTTTTTTCCGGAATCAGGATTTGACGACGGATAAGCAGGTAGAATTGTTTCAACATTATGGTAATATTGCATCGCGTCGATAATTCTTGCGCCACCTGGTGGTTTAACTGGAAATACAGGTATTCTGGATAAGCACCCTGCCCAAAAGGTATGGAAAACTTCTATAGCGAGCCATGGAAGAATCTGTCCAAGCTAACACAAAGTAGGAATCCAAAGTATGAATATCATTCCCTTGGGATTATTATGGCAGTTTTACTGAAAGCAGGCCCTAGCATAAAGACATTTATGGAAACACCGATGATCATCGTGAAATAGCGAACTTCACTCCTTGGGTACGCAGGTCAAAGTTGTCTATGGGTTCCTCCCCAAAGAGCTAACGTGACGGAAGCCAATCGCCGAGTGGCATGCAGATACATCCTTCGAAATCAACCGTATGAGCTATCATTCCGCTGAAATTACTCACTAAATATCCGTTTCCTAACTTATGTAAAGCTCCAAGTTATTCCCTCCTTCGAATGGAGGAACATCCTGAGGTCGGCGGTGATACAGCTTGGGTAAGTCTCCAGTTTCTTGATAATCACACGAATCTCGCTTCTAACAGACTATAGGTCTCACAATATGGGACATACGATTCGTTGAGTGATGCTTACAAAAAGTTTCTCGAGGGACTGCACGCAGTCCACACTTCTCGCTTGCAATGTTTGTATTGTCTTTCTCATGACGTAATGCTCAACACTACATAATTCATTACTAACTAATTTCTGCAACAGATGACACAATAGCAGATCTCTGGGGTATCGCACCCAATCGTCCACCAATTGACACTCATCATCCTGCCGTTCGAACTCACCCAGTCACCGGGCTGAAAGCTCTAAATGTGAACCCGGGATTTGTTACAGGATTTGCAGAATTAAAGAAACTCGAGTCTGGCAAGCATTCCGTGTTATTTCACCTGATTTCGATCGCTTTAGTCTAACCTGTCGATGCAGACAAAGTTTTGGATTTCCTTTATACCCACATCCACTCAGCAGATGACCATTACGTACGCTGGAAATGGAACGTGGGCAGTGTTGCATTCTGGGATAATCGGTAAGACTTTCTCACAGTTATTATTTACATTAGTGTTTGGTACTAACGGCATTCCAAGATGTGTTGCTCATCGTGTCATACCTGGATCGTACGAGACGCCGAGACGAGGTGTTCGCACTACAGTTTATGGAGAGAAGCGTACGTCCTGTCATTTGCCTCTCTATTCTTGTATGGTTTGGTCTAGAAGTAATTAATAACTTATCAAAAAGCATATTTCGACCCTGCAAGCGAAGGTCGTCTACACCGTAAGCTACGAAAGGCCAAGGAGGCTCATACTAACGGCACTACAACCAAGCAATAAGTCGCTTTGCGATATGATGAAAAGTTCGCTGCATTACAAATTTACATCAACTTACAGTTTTTAAGCTCCCCAAATAGCACGTTGTATTTGCCAATGAATTTGAATAGCACCAAGTTCGATTATTCATATTATCAGGCGATAATAACACCACCACCACCACCTTGCGGGCAGAGAGCAAATCCGGAGGATAAGATTAAGCTAGTAGATGTATCTAAAATGAGGAATTTTCTTATCAGTTTTGTCCATCTCGCTCAACATGACTCCCACTGGTGATTCATTGCCTCCAGTGGAGTGGTTTCTTTGTCCCGGCGACGATTTTCCCACATAAAATAAAATCGTAGTACCATACAAGTCACCATTCCCACAGAATAGCATACCAACATTGCCAGGAAACCTGAGCTATAACCCGGTGCTTGATCAGCAAAGAAGAGATTCGGTCCAATAATATTCCCCGTACAGTAAGCGACGAAAACCTGCAATACACGCCATTCGTTACTACTAAATCATTTGCTACTGGACTTTTCATTGAGGGGAAGCACCCACAATCGCACCAACTGACGCCTTTTTAGTGAAGCCTCCAAAATTACCCGAAATCAGTGACATGATCAATGGGAAGTTGGCTGTGAAAGTTCTGGCTAGGCACTGGCCGATGAAGCGCGGCCATTTCATTTCGTGCGGGAGCTGGCGAACAAGTGCGACGCCGACAATAGCGATAGCGAAATTCAATATCATCCAATAAGTGCGAGTGATGCGAAAGTATGAGCTACCGCTGGTAGCGAGAAGGACGAAAAAAAGCTGAAATGCGTAGCTTATTACCCCGACTAGTAGTGTTTTGAGTCTACCGAACCCCATTCCATTGGTGACAATTGTCCCGAACTATTCTGCTTGTTAGCTCATCATATACCACCCTCAAGTAAACACTATAATGCGGCTTACACTAGTGATGCCAACATTGGGAATGTTGCTGGAGAGCTGAATGATGAATATAAGTCACCTCTTAACATCCAAAAGAGCTTCACAGCACTGGTTCCACTTGAATTTGTCGTTCTTCACACCTGTCATGTTGTCCTCTACTCGTAAGATGGCCTTGATACGATCTGTGGCGTTGAGGAACCAAGCCTTCGTGGGAACATCTGGTAGTAGGAAAAAGACGGCGAAAGACCACGCTACTGTGACGCCTCCGAATATCAAGAATACGGCCTGTGTTTAGAAACAGCTAGAATAGCCAGATGGAAATCTAATAAATGCATACCTTCCAAGCGGGAATAGTCTCTATATGCCCTATGGCATAGGCAAGTAAACCGCCAACGATGCCAGCGAATGTGTTGCCGAGGAACCAGGCCGCATGGCGCAGGGGTTGCTCAGAGGGCTTATACCACATGCTGCTGATGATGATTAATCTGGGGGCAACTGGGGCTTCGCAGACGCCAAGGAAGAAGCGGATAGCGATAAGACCTCCATAATTGATGCAGATACAGCGGGCAGGGAAAGTTTCAGCCTAAAACGCATTCGCGTTCCTGCACACGTTTTTAATTTATCTTTTTTAACTACCCTCCTATGGCTCCATAAACACCTCTATAGCCTACTTCTAGCAATTTTAGGAGTAATAATGAGCTATTTCTATATCTTTAGGGTTAGATTATGGCCCTGTTTAATATTGGTATGAATTAGTATGTAATTAGGTGATAGTTAGAAATTGATTATAGAACTGTATAGTATATAATTAAGAAAAATATAGAATGAGAGTAAGAGGGATTTAAATTATATACTAG